>WIQG01000477.1:0-87508 GCA_014925785.1 Mycena galopus ATCC 62051
TGAAGAGCCTGTGTTAAGTATATGTACGAGATGGTGGTGGGAATGAGCGGTGCAGCCACTGATCGACGTGATCGACGTACCCAATTTGGAATGATCCGCCTGAAAACTCGACGATTTTGCGGATTGCGGATGCGTAGGTGGGTTAGCTCTGCATGAATCCTTCAGATAACAAGCCCTATGTGCACAAGTATTTTTAGGAAAAGAAATTAGCACTTGGCCTTTTTTTCTGGTCGAGATTTCACTCAATTGCTACCTGCAGCTGAAATAACGATTCTCTTTCCATCGTAGCCATATTTAATTCAATCTTCTTGGATTAAGAGTGTATCCTATCCAGAGGAACCCTGAAAAAAATGAATTAGGGCAGGATCAAAGTCTTGTACAATGATTCAGGCCTTTCTGGGATCTGATAAGCAAGCTTGTTTCATTGCAATGGGATGCATTTACGGCCTGGAAATTCAGATTCATAGACAGTATAACAATGCCTACACACCCATCCAAATTTCGGGACGATTAGAAAAAGTCTATGTTTCGTTCAAGAACACTTCTTTTGATGATTTTCGGAGCATGGAAGGCTCAGATACTGTACAATTTCGATCAATTTGGCACCAATCTGCTAGCTGGATCTACGAGAGCTTGCTCCGGCTAGAGTAAGCGTAAGATAAGGTAGACGACGAGATGGAGGACGGTTCCCTCTGGGCACATGACTTGTGACCTCGGATCACAAGTCACATCTTTTCTTTGTGCTCGCGACATCCACCTCGTCCCGGTCGGCCTCGTCTCGCACGCGGTTTTTCGACTGGATCCTTTTCTTCTTTCTCAAGAGGACTCTTCTGCATTGGTCGTCCATCAATCCAAGTCTTTTCAGCCCCACGGGAAGGCCAGCTCTACTTGACCATTCAGGACACATATCGGGTGCTTCTCGGCCCTATTGCGAGACTTTGCTGGCTTCTTGTTCGGCTTCCAAGGGTCTACTTGTTATAAGAAGATATCTCCTCATTCCTGAGGTCTCGGATGTTAGCTGAGTACCAAATTTGAAAATTTTACATACAATGAGCACTCGCATGCCCGGGTGGTTCCCGAGATGCGACGGCTCTATTTCTTCTATTTCCTTCTTTGCTGGGCATGCACCTGGGTGCTTGCTTGACCTCTATCACCAAGAGGTCGTTCAGTTCATGCCCACCGCTTTACATCTATCTGCTGGATATGTTGATCGACATATTTAATCTCTAGGTGCAGTGGTATTGTCTGGCATGGTCTGCTTGGCGATCATCTGTGCAAGTGGGTCGGGAGGGCACTCCAGGATCCCCGGGGCTCGCTGGAGGCGTCCCTTTCAGCTCTGCTATCTTAATGCCGAACGTATACAGTCTGCGTTATAATTCCCTGCACCTGGATTTTGTTCGGCCTGGTCTGGGATGATATTGTACTATTGTACCCTCATCCAGACCAACGGGGGTGGGACCCATTCACAACCTCCTTCTCTCCGCCGTCACACCGCTCCTTTTGTGGGGTTTCGGTCGCTTCTTTGATTTGCCCTTCAAGCGAGCTTTGCTCTTGGGAGTGTTGCTCCTGTGTGGTGTTTCTAGGGCTTCATCTTCATCTCCCGAAGTCCCTGGAGCGCCTTGTGTACGAAATCGACCTCGCGATCCAGAGCCAGATTTCTGGATCGGGCCGGTGAGCTTCCTGCTCATCGGTAGCGTCGATTTCTTTACAAACCGATAACTCTCCCAATTTTTGGCATACTTGTCGGATTCGCTCTGACTTACTTATACATCTCAGCCCGATTATGTGCTTGCTCATCATGTCTCGTATATATCTAGAGTCCTCTCAACTAGTCTACCTTATCCGGAATTTTAGTACAATTAAAATCCAGAAGAATTCCGATAAATTGAGAAAAAATTATTGCGGCAATAAAAAAAAATGGGTGTGACACGTGACCGCCGAATTGAACGAAATTGTACCGTATCATACTAGTAGTGCCTGGAGTGAATAATAAGGTCATATGAACCCGATATGATCGAAAGATCTGGGGTATTTAACCTTCTAGAATGATTGTTGACTGAATACGCTCGAAAGGTGGGGTAGTTGAATGTTGTAAATCACAATAAATCTCTCACCCAAATTTGACCATTGTCTATATATTCTTAATGACTTGTGTTTCAGGTATACCTGTTTTTAATTCATGAAGATACATCATATGGAGGCTCTCTGGGATACTCCTGGATTTTCCCTAGCCCTAGTCGTTGCACTATTGCTCGAGAGATCCCTTTCAGCGCCTGTGAAGCACTGACCGGCCCGCAAGTCCGAGCGTCAGTTCGCGACCAGAATTCGCAATTACACCAACTCCCAATGAGCGATAACAGACCAGATGGTCAAGTATTGACCTTCATCTGATATATATTGGCCCCTTATTTCATTTGTAGGCCAAAATATAAATCAAAAGGAATTGATTTTAAGAAATACAATACATTTGGGGTATACAAAGGTCAAAGGGGGCAAAGTATGTGTCTATAACAGAACACCACAGTGGGAGTAATATATGTAGAGGTGCGGGGAATGTGCGAGGGCAACGCAAGCGGGATGGGCGGCACGGTGTAAGCAAAATGCACGCGGTGTCGTGCTGGAAGCGGCGGAAAAGGCGGGTAGCGCGGCGTGGACGGGCCTGGAAGCGGCGTGTACCATTATGCTGGAAGCAAGGGGCAGGGCAGGGGGCGGGCACAAGTAGCTGGACGACAAGCGGCGTGGGCGGGGCGCAGATTGGAAGTGATGGGAAGATAATATGTGCAAATAAAACAGCGTGGGAAACCGGCAAGCGCGATGGCGGACATCCCGCCGCAGCTCGGGTATTCACTAAATATTGATACTTGGTGGGTGAGGCCGACACTTTGCACGGCAGGTCGAGTACTTATTATTTAATTTTAAACACGGAAAACCGGGGAATGCCAAAAACACCGCCAACACGGTGGCTGTGCTCGGCCATCATTTGCCGCGATGTTCTCCGCATCATGATTGTATTGGTGTTTGTTTGGCTCTCCTTTCCTGCTCCTGACGATCATCTTTGGCATCGCGAGTCGCCCAGATATTGCACATCGACTCTATTATTCTATTTATTCTACCACGGCGAAACAAGCTCTTGTTCCTGTGGTGGTCTGATGACCCCAGGAGCTTTCACAGTGCGCCAAGAGCAGGATCAAATTCGGTGCTTTTGCGCAAGCACTGTACAATTATGGTACCATCGAGTCCTCAGTCAGTGTTGGCCCTAAGGTCTAAGGCTTCAACAGCCCTAAGGCTTAGTTCAGCCTTGGAGTAAGCCTTAGAGATTCTGAGAATTTTTGTGTGGGTCTTAGGTCGAATGCGGACCGGAATTTTCAATTCCGCACGCCAAGCCAGATCATCAATTATTTTCTTCAGCTCTGCATGTAATGTCGTCCGCCGCTGCTTGCTCAATTCGACGTGTCGATGCTCATGCTATTGCGGTCTCGTTCTACACTTTCAAAAGTCCGTTGGCATCCAGCATCATGGCTAAAGGTCTCCCAGAAGTTGCTTCAAGGTTTCACATTATGGGCGAGACGATCATAGCCTTGACGCCTTCCATTTTTTCGTTTCGTTTGATATCGCTGTGAGTATTGGATTGCCGCGCTGGAAAAAAGCTGATTTGTTTTCCGGCCCTTGTTTCTGGCACCGCTCTCGGTGAATAGTTTTCTTTGTTTCGGTGATTCATTACGATCTAACCAAATCACGCAGGAAATGTATGGTCGGTGTGTATTACTGTCGATTTGACCGCCCGAAATTTCTACACCGATGTGTTTGATCCATGAGATGGATTCCTCCATCGATTTCAGTATTCTGCTTCGTTTCGCTAAAGTCCTCATCAGGTTTTGAACATATGCAACCTCATCACTATCGAATTCGTCCTTGGGTCTGTTGGCTTGGGTGGGTCTTTTGCTCACGGTTCTTCAGCTGCGCGTTTGCCCCGACCACCGATGCTCTGCTCGCCTTCCGATTTCTAGGTGATTAGCCGAAGGCTTCTTCATAATCCGAGATCTTATTTCCTTTGTTTAGCTGGAGTATCTGGCAGTGCGCCAATAGCATGCGGAGGAGGTGTCGTAAGCGACCTGTTTTCTGAGCGTGACCGTGCGGTCGCTATGGCCATTTACAGTCTTGGTCCCGTTATTCGCCCCGGTAATTCCCCACTTTTCCATCTGTAGGTCGTTTACCCGCATTTCTTCAGGTTTTGGTCCTATTATGTCGTCGCTGCTACGACTTTCTTGGGCTTGACATTGACCACTCTGAATCATCCCCAGGCTTGGGAGGCATTACCAGCGCTCTGGGCATCCCTTTCCTCAAGTAAAGATACCAATTGTAACCCGGCATAATTTCATACTCACGCCAACCTAGGGAAACTTACGCTCCTTTGTTGCGGCTACGTCCCGCCAAAAAGGCTGCAGACCCCCAGAAAGCGACGCTACAGCACGCCGTCCTCGTAGCACAGCACTCGAGCAAACTTTATTACCTGTGGATCAACTTGAGCCGGCCGGCAGTTTTCTTGTTTGGCAGCCCGGTCTGTTTCATGCTCAGTCTATACATGGCGTTGTAAGTACAGAGTATATTTTTGCTCCGGCGTTCCGCTAACAACATGTAACTTTCAGTCTGTATGGGAACTGTGAGTCGGCTCCAAAGTCTATCACAGGGATTACTGATAAAATCAAGACTATCTCATGTTCACAGTAAGCATTATATAGCCTGTGATCCTTGAGATCCTCACCATTAACTTTTTTCCACCAGCCCTCTTCTCCACAACATATGGTTTCAACATGGGTACCAGTGGTCTCACATATCTCGGATTGGGTATTGGGTTCGTTCTAGGTATGCTTAAACGTTTGCCACGATGATCTCATAATGAAGTCGCCTCTAGCAACTGCTATCAGCAAGTTTACATCCACGTCAGCTGCCATGATCACGGAATTTTTGAGCAATACTCATATAATATTCTTAGTTGGCGAAACGCATTGCGGGAAAGGGGAGCCAGAAATGGGAATTCCAGCACTAATCTTTGGGTCGCTCTTTGTTCCTGTTGGGTTATTGTGGGTACACAAGTCCCAGTTTCCCGCCGTGCTTGATATTTCTATAGCTGGTACGGCTGGTCGGCTCAGGCGAAGATCCATTGAATAATGCCCATCATCGGATCAGGTCAGTTTCGCAAATATTTCGACCTGGAATGTATTCTCACCATGCTCCCAACTACGGGCATATTCGGGTTTGGAAAATATCCTTCCTTCCATATTGACTCTTTGCTGCAGGCATGATGTGGAGGCCAATCGGTTCTGCGACATGATCATAAACCAATCGTTTTGGTCGAGGACATCGAGCTAATCTGTTACAGTACTAACATTAATCAAAAGGACTCCAACCGCGCCGACCAAGATCTTCTCAGATTGGTCGGGATGCTTCTCCGTATGCTGGAGCATGCTGAAGGCGAGGCAGCAGGGATGGCAGCACGTCTCGAAAAGCAAGCACCGTTTTTGCTTTGCTTAATTCTCAATCCGTTTGAAATGCTTTCGTGTTTTTGGTCCCAAGGCAGGTATCAATCATTCACTGCATTCAGCCGACCCCTCGGCGAACAAAAATCTAGTCACGTTGAGGTCTGCCGAGCTCTGGCCTAGGCCTGTCTAGGCACCCACGTGCACCTAGACAGGGCAAATCTCGCTTAGCTTGACACACCTTTTTTTAGTCACACCGACTCTCGCGACGATCATCTAGACCTCTCATGCCGAGGCGCTCTGACGCCCTCGGCATCGGTCATCAAGCTCCGCCAACGCCACGGCCTCGACCAAGCCTCGACAGCGCATCAAATCGAGCTGGGTCTAGGCACCTCGACACGGGGTGTCTAGCCGGACAGCGGCACCTCGACACAGCCTTTGGCTAGGCTCTGGTGAGAGGTCTCAAAATGACGTTGCCGAGCCGTTGGCTGAATGCAGTGATTGGAATTGCCTAGACCTCTTGGGTGCGGTTCGTCTTTCATCTTTCGTCTTATCATTCGGTTGTCTTCATTTCGTTTGCTTACTTTATTGACGGATGTAGTACGGATGACAACGCGCCCGGATAATACAGACAAGCCACGCCTTCGTTTCGCTCCGGCGTAAACAGTCAGTGTTCAAAATGACAATTCTATGTTTGAGCTGACAGTATTAACGAACTCATTTTGAGGATTGAATCAATGTTTTAGAATTATTCAAGAGACATATTGTACACTACCAATGTAGAATATACACTTCTGCGACGGCTGTGAGCAGTACAATATTGGCAAGGTTGGGAGCGCTTAGCGACAAATAAGCGGGAAGTGTATAGAAACAGACCTCGTTTGCATTTTCTTCCTTCTTTCGGCGGCGACACGATTGCAAGGATTCGGGGCCTAACTGCCGATGCAGTAAATGGACATGGAAAGAGAAGGAAATCCGATCTGTACTTCACTGTGGCATGCTGGGGAGTTGTTAGCTCGTCGCAGGCAACTAGATAGAGGCCAGTGAAGAAGTCTTGGGGATGTACATCTTGGACGATTTGAACCAATCAAGTAAAGTTGTTCTCGAAGACCCGCTTTGATACAGCATGATATTCTCGTCACCAATCAAGAGTTACACTTGAACTCAGATTTTGTTAGGATGCACTTGAAGCGTTGTGTATTTATTGGGATGTAGCGAAGGTATGGTTTTTTCAATTTAAAGGAAAAGGCAGAGCAAATCCAGAAAGGTCAGATCCAAGATACCGGAGCGGGGGCGGGGGCGAGGAAAAAATAGATTCCGAAGGAGCCAAAAGAACGGTTGCAACGCGGTAGCACAGAGAGTTCAAAATGGTCAAGCTCAGAAGCTCGTCAAATTCCTGGCTCATATCTTGCATCGAACAGCCTCTATATCAAGTGCGCTCGGCATTCTGTTTCTCTCATATAATTTTTTTCTCTCTCCGCTTCGCACCTATATTATCCTGGCTCAAATTATCAGTGTGGCACGTATCCTGTGGGGCTTTGACCTCCGCATTCAACGAAATCCCTTTTTCTTGAGCTGGGTGCTTTAAAAAATAATTTCCTGCGTTTTTAACAGTGTTACAATACGCTCATCACGAGATATTACATCGTGTCACAGCCAACATGTTTCCTACCCTACCACACAACATCAGCGGATTATGGCAGAGAACGGCTTGCAATTTGTAGATACACATCATTAGATGCTTCATTTGAAATATCGCCAAGGTCAATGAATAAATAAATTTCTCAGAAGCTTCACAAAAAAGTATGTTTTGGGGCTACTTGCACCCTCCAGAACTCATTTCTCAATGGATTCCTTCGAGCCCTGCTGTAGAATTGTCCACATAATGATCATCCAAAATAGTTGCCAGCTTACCCCGAAGGTACGAGGCCGTGTTGAGACGGTAGAAAGCAAAGATCAAATGCTTGGAAAATGAAGGTTGTAACGTGACATCACACTGACGGTGTCAAACTTGTACGGGCGTTTTGCAAACACGAAACACCAACAGCAGATATCCGAGGAAGCAGAAACAAAGTTCAATGAAGAAGCAATGGCGCAGGGAGAGCAGAATTTTAGCACCGAAAATTTTGAAGAGCTGAGAGTAAAATCAGAATCTGTTACATAAGAAAATACTCAGTCACCATGACAGCGATTTAAGGTTCGTTAGATTCGTTTCTAATGAAAGAGTCAGGTTTGGAGTACAGCCACTATCAAGGCTTCAAAAATCTAATGAATCCGGAGCACAGCCACTATTTTCATTACGGACGGAAAATGTCGACCGTAAAAAAACGAGGTCGGAAGAATGACGGTCACGAGATATTATGAACAATTACTAAGTACTCGTAATTCAATAGGCCGCATCAACGCAAAAACATCGACCTATATGGTATCATCGACATCAAAAGTGCCAGGCCAAGCGGAGTTGTCCTAGCGAGCAGATGGCTGGAGTCGTGGATTTACGGTGCAATTTACCTGGCTACATCCGTCTGTCAACAGTCTAATGTTTAGGGTTACGGCTCCCCTCGATATGTCGTCCATAATCACTTTAAGCTTCCTTTGTTCCTCCTGTGCTCTCTTTTCCGTCTCCTGTAAGCTGCGAGTGAATTTTTCACTTTGCTCAAACAATTTGCAGTCCGCCTTCCGCTATCTCTCTATCGCGTCCGCTTTCTCTGCAGCGAGGCCATCTGCCAATGCCTTCTTCTGTTCCTCCCATTTCGCCATCTCTTGCTGCATCTTGGTTCGCTCCGTCTCCAACCCCTTCTTCCACGCCTCGTCTTTCGCCGCAATCGCCTCCACCATTTCCGCTTTCAAGTCCTTCATTTCACTCCTGTGCTTATCCATGAGTTTCTTCATCTCGGCTGCGAGCTCGGAGCCGGCCGCAGTCTCCTCGAGTGTCTTTCCGTCGCGCATCTCAATCTGGATCTGGAGAGCAATAGGGTCTTTTTCCAAAAACGCCTCCATGATCCTGCGAGCGGAGTCGGTGGTGTTGTCGTGGCGAAGGAACCGATCACCCCCAGCGATGAGCAGCCCTTTTTCCCGTTTTTCCATCGCCCCTCTGTCTTCCTCCTGAACGTCGTCCCATCGGGTGGTCACAATGATGACGTTCTTCAGAGCATCGTCACCACAAAGCTTTCGGAACATCCTCAGGTTGCGAACTGAGATGCCTCCCATTCTAGTATCGGTAATCTGGTGGAGATAGATGATACCGGTAAGTTTCTTGTCCTCGTGGAATCTGCGCGGATTCAATCAGGGACTGGGGTGGGCGAGAGATTGAGCGACGCACTCTTGTTCCAAGAAAGCTGCAATTTTTCGCGGGACGTCGGTGTCTGTTACCCCTTCGCGAGAATCATCGAATCCAGGGGAGTCGACAAACGTCACGCTGCGGCCGTCCTCGTAAAAGTAGTTATAGCGCCCGATCTCGGATGTTGCAGACTCGACGGTATGTCCAATCTCAATAGATTTGTCGCCAGTGAGTCGCTGAATGAACTATCGTTTCGTCAACGGTGCCAGATAGTAAGCACATATTGAACGGGTGCGCAAAGCTCGAGGCCTCACCGACGACTTTCCAGTCCCTGTTGGGCCCATAATTCTGAGAGGCGCAAGTCTGGTCGGTATACAGTCTGCGAAATAAGTCACTCAACTTACCCAATCATAATATTCGATGGATTCACCGGGTGTGCTTTCTGGCCACCTTGAGCGCCGAGGGGTGGTTCTTAGTGTTGATTCCCATATCAGGTAAGACAACACAATAACTTATTGCTTAACCTTTAGGTTCAGCTACATAGGACGGGTTGGATTTGGTTCAATCAGACAAACAAAGAACAAATAACAATTTGTCATTCTGATACAGTCAACAGAGCCGAATTAGCCTCGAGTCATGACATTTTCCCGACAATTCACCGAATTTCAGCGATCGATCCTTGTGCCCATGGAAACACAGCCGTCTTTTCCCGCTTGCCTTCTACCACTATGTCCTCTACGACATTCTGCAACATACCACTCTCTACCACTTTTGACGCCCATCAGGAGACTTCTAGGCTTTCGCTGGATTGGGTACCCCAAACTGGGCTCAGCACTGTCCGTTCTTTCGCTACGGGTATCGTTACCGTTCCTGGCGTCCAGAATGGCTTCTCTGTCCAAATGGACTTGACTGTCGCCGCTTCTCTGCCCTTTGATCTTGTCCTTGGAAGAAACTGGCTCCAATATTGCCGCGAAACAGTCCCTAAGAGCTGCCTCGTCCTTTCATCTGGTGTTATCGATCTCCGACGTCCAAATGGTATGATGTCCTTCCTAACCTTTCGCCTAGGAGCTCGCCTGACAAGTTGGGGAGCAGTCCTGATGCCCAACACTCCACGACCATTTTATTCGGAGCACGGTGCGTTTCTCTTTTTCTTCCAACCCAGCTTTACTCTGAATAAGAACTAGATCCCCATGCGGGCCATCAGCTGACCGATCCTGTCCTCCATCAAAAACTCTCCGATCGGCAACCATCAGGCATGTGTCTCTGTCTTTTCACTCATACCGCGTGCTTACCGCTGTCTCAGCTAACCTATGTGAGGATGTCGATCGCAATCCTTCCTCATCAGTTCCCCAGCAATGGTCTGATGTAGGAGGTGCAACGGGGTTTACACCGTTCACCACAAACTGTACACCGTGCATCGTACATCCATTCAATGTTCAATGTCCATCGTACACTGTGAATGATACCCTGTCCAATGAAAATGTTGACCGATTACCATTGTTGAATGATTTTGAGAATCCTTCTGGCATTGTCTCTAACCACAGTTCTTCAAAAAATGATCTGTTTGTGCAACTCTGCTTGGCAGACAAAAAGATTGTTGTAGATTTTTTGGTCCTGTTCGCAACTCAAGTGTTGCTGTGTTGAAGACCATGGTCAGTCGTCATCAAAACATGTCTCTACAGACGCCTGGACAACGAAAGCAAAAGGATGCCGCGAATTTGTGTGCGGACTTTACCTCCCATAAATGTACAAAAGCCTGCCTTATCCTTGACTCGGAAGCTACCAGAGCGGGAATAATGTCGAAGCGTGCTCTATCTAGTGCTGAATTCCAAGAGTGCTCTCTGATTTTGAATCTGCGTTCAAATTTCAGCAAGAGGAAGCTGACGCACACTGCTGAGAGTCCGAATAAGCGGCCACGAAATTCATCTGAACTTTCTACGGCAAGTACAACCTTTCCAATGATACTTTCTCAAGATCAGAAAGATGAGATAATTTGCGAGTTCCGGGACAGCACCAGTAATGATGCCCTCAAACAGTATGAATGCTCATTTTGCGGTAAATTTGAATTTGCTGCCGAGGTTAAAATGAAATCGGTGACCGACCTTGATATCTCTCTTCTAAACAATGCAGTTCAGAGACTTCGAGCAGTCTCATCCCAACCATGTATTGAATCTTTCAAGCCCTCGTCTCTCGTCAACAATTTGAGTTATGTTATATGCCATCTATGCAACTTGTCAGTGAGCAATGATGCATTCCGATCACTTCCTCTACGCAGCTACGCCAATGGTCTTTGGATTGGCGAGGTGCCAGACGAACTTCAGGACTTGACATTCTTGGAAGAGCAATGCATCGCACGCGCGCGTGCCACAAAATGCATGTACACAATCAACCTTGGTCCCAGTGGTCAGCTCGCTGCTTGTGGAAATGTCTGTATCTTACCACAAGACACGAGTTCGTTCCTTGATTCAATGCTTGTTCCCCTCTCAAAAATTCGGGACGAGATCTGTGTCATGCTTGTTGGCTCTCCGGATACAGAAGTAACGGCAGAATCCCTCAAGAAGTCACCTCTCTTGGTCCGCCGTGAAAAAATCAGAAAGGCACTATTCTGGCTGATGAAAAACAACCCTCTCTATGCGGATCTTGAACAGAATGCTTTTCTTCATAATCTGGAGTAGTATCCGGTCTATGACTGTCCACTCGCAATCACAGACTTTTTGCGTACAAATTCTGCTAATAATCAAGGATCATCGTATACCTCCTATTCAGAACAAGCAAATGCGGAACTTTTCAGTTCCTCAGATGTGTTTGAGCTCACGTTAACCACGCTTGTAGACGCTGATAATCTTCAATCAACTTACAAGCATCGGAAACTCGAGGCTCTCCGAAGCCTTAAAGCACATGAGGCTGGATTTGTGAAATTCCCGTCTGGAAGCACACCATTGCATACATCGAGAAGCCCACGAGCTTTTGGGTTGTTATGGCCTACCCTTTTCCCATACGGTGTCGGGATGGTTGACAACAATAATGTTAGGCTTGCATCGGACTTTGGCTTCCATCAAGTTGACACTTTACCGCAGGTTCAGCACCTGCTCAGTATCGCAGATCGGCGTTTCCAAGTCCACAAGTCCTTTATATTTGTCATGAGTAACATAATTCAACAACGCCAGTCTTCCTTTAAATCTCGGCTAGCCGTAAATCGTTCCTTGTTCCCGTTGGTTCAACAATTAATGCTGAAAGTAGACAATGGAACCATGGAGACGTACCGTGTAAAGCTCGAGGGTAACCCATTTGCAAAAGCAGAGTCTGAGGGTGAGAAGGCGGCAGCTCAATTAATGAAGCATCTCAATTATGTCTCGAACCATGTTCCCGGTTCTGTTGGGGATGTGAACACCATGAAGCAGCAAGCGAAAAGCAATGTAATGTGTGATGACTTACCCCACGTGTTTGCAACCATAAATCCTGCCGATGCGCATAATCCTATTGCTCAAGTACTCGCTGGAAGGGATATTGATTTAAACAAAATATTTGATTGCCTCAACAAAGCCGATAAAGAGGGCACTGCATGCGCAAACCTGTTGGCTAGTAACCCAGTCGCCGGAGCACAATTTTTTCACCTCATGATCACAAAGTTTCTTGAAATTATTCTCAGCACAAAGCGGGATTCAAAGATTGGAATTCTCGGTGAAGTGGGTTGGTAGGCTATAACGGTTCGATATCACATCACCATTTTTCAACCACCATCACTTATCCCATCACTTCTTGCCACAACAGTGACCGTGTCTTATTTCCCCTCTCCCGTATCCACTCTCTTTTGCTTGGCACGACATCTCGCGACTCCTCTCTGTCCGTGCGCTGTCACGTGTCTCCACAGTTCCTTGATTCATTATTATTTCTATTGATTCTCTACATTCTTATCACCCATATGTCCGACCCTCTCCATTCCTGTTCCTTGTTATGTAATCTTGACTCTTAGTATATAAACGCAGCATGTACGTAGTAGAAGTCAGTCAATTTACTATCTACACCAATTACCCCTTCGTTTGACTACCGAAGAACCCGTGTGCCGGAACTAGCCGATTGCTCTCCGTCACATAGGCTGTTGTCGAAGCGCAAGTTCGCGGCTCCCTACATCTGCACCTTCTCATATGGATCAAAGGAGCTCCGGCATCTCCACTAGATATGAAGGAAAGAATGAATGCCGATCCAGAGTTCAAACAGAAACTCACCGCTTGGTATGATGACATTATCTGTCAAAGCTTTCCGAAAGATACTGTACCACATGTTACGGTTGAAGGGATGCCTAAGAAACTCGCTGTTTTGAGCCGTCCATTGGACCCGGAATCTTCAACCTATTTCCAGGACAGGGATCAACACCACCGTGATTTGTGCGAGACCACTGGACTTGTGCATGAGCACAATGCGACTTGCTTCAAACACGTACCACGCCAAATAAAGTGCCTGGTGGATCTAGATAAAGATTGCAGGTTCGAACTTCCTCGGCCACTAGTTTCCGAGACGCACTTTGACGAGGATGGTGACCTAATGATACGATGCGAAAATGGTCATTTGAATGGTCATAATCCGACCATCACCTTGTGTTTAGGTTGCAACACGGATCTCAAGCAGATTTCCTCTGGCACATCGACTATGGCAATGATTGAGTACATGATGAATTACACTGTGAAGTTGCAACTGGACACCTCCGTTGTATTCTCTGCCCTCTGTGCTTCGATCAAGGCCCTGAACGACAATCCTCCCAAGGATGCAGACGGAAATCCCGATGCTTCTGAAAAAAGTCGGCTGATGTTGGTCAAAACTTCAAATTCACTGGTCGGAAAACGCGAACTCAGCGGGCAGCAGACAGCCAGCCTTTTTTTGGGTCGGAAGAATCATTACATCTCAGATGTTTACACGGAGTACTGGTGGTCTTCTATGTTGCGAGATGTTGCACGCGATATTTTTGCGATCCAGTTTTCAACTCCCAGCACCGCAACGGAAGATCAAGGTGATGGATCCCATCCCGACCTTGCTCCACAGTTAGTCATTCCGGAAGATGAAGACGACACACTGATCGTGCTCTCACCTGAAACTCTTGGACAAAACTTGACGGCCAACGACAGTTCGGAAGAGAAACGGTTTTCGAAACTGTTCAATGATATATTTTATCGTCCTTCTGAACTTGACTCAATGTGCGCCTGGGATATAATGAGAAACTACACAAAGGAGAAAAAACCAAGTTCAAAAAAACCACGCAAACTATACCTGAACTTCAAGTCTGGCCACCCAACTCACTGCCTCAAGAAACTGGACCATCCGGTCGTTCCTGTACTGATGGGTTATCGTGTTCCTCGCAATGACCTCGAAGAAGACAGATTAAAATATGCGGTGGCGAGATTAGCATTGTTCAAACCTTGGTCGAATATCAAGTTGTCCCACACTAAAGTTGCCGAGGTCGGTTGGGAAGACGCATTCAAGGATTTCAAACCAACCATGACCCCCGAACACGTCCGGATAACTCTTAATATGCAACTTTTGTATCAAACTCGGGATGCAAAATTTGATTTTGCAGCAAGGCGCGGGAAAAGGATGGCCACCTTACTGACCGCTGCGAGAGATTCGGGAATTGATTTAGATAAAGATGGCGAAGAAGAATACGACCCCGTGTGGGAAAACGCGATGCAGTCTGCTGTCAATGAGGAAGATTTGGATGGGGGTGATGTGCAGTTTGTCAAAGATACACGGGCGACACGGGACGCCAAAGAGATTATTGCACAAGCAGACATGAGTGGCTTCTATGCCGTAGCCACCCAATTGGCAGATGCTCCGAAAGGGAACTTTGAGCAGAGGTCAAGAATGGGAAATGACACTGACAAACTGTTTGCGGACATCACAAGTAAAGCATTGCTCAAAGAAAAAGACACCCTGATCAAGCACCGTGTAGCAGCGGCTGAGAGGAACAGTGAAGCCAGTACCCACGTTCGTCGGCAGTCTGAGCGAATACCTCATGCCCTTCATACCACATTGGCAGCAGAGGTGAAAGGAGCCAAGGAAATATCGGAACAATTTTGAAGGCAGTCAGCAATGAGTTCCGAATCACCGTGGCTGTCTCTCCGTGAGTACCACAGACTGTGCTTAGCGCTGATCATCAAACACACCTTGAATGATGAGCAGACACGGGCATTTCTATTGTTGGCTGATAAGATTGGAAGAGAACTGCAAAATCAACGAACCGAACCACCGTTGACATTGCTCTGCACTGGACCCAGCGGCACTGGGAAGTCGGTGATAGTCAAAGCCTGGAAAGATTTCTATGAGATCATTGGCCATTCAGAGCGATTACGACTCACCGCACCCACAGGCGTTGTCGCTAGTGATATAGGAGGTTGCACGATCCATGCCGAAGCAAGTATACGTGTTTCGCCTGCCAAGATAAAGTCAACTGTTAGTTTGCGCAAAGGTCTTGAGGAAAGGATCTTGCCACTTGAAACATTGATTCTAGATGAGCTGTATTTCTTGAATGCGCATGACCTTGCTCGGATTTCGGAATACATCAGTATGGGAAAGGGAAATACCGAGCATATTTTTGGTGGTCTCAATTGGGCAAGTTGTGGAGATCCATGTCAGCTACCTCCACCTCGAGGAAGCTCGGTTTTCTCTCACGCACTTGTTCAGTGGAGAGTGAAAAAAGTAACTTGTGAGAGCTAACTTTAACTTTGATCGCCTCTTTGACTTGGTGGGGCTAACTTTACTTAACTTTACTTTACTTTTCCCACGCTTGGCTAAACTAACTTGTTGACAGTTAACTTACAGAGTTCTGGAAAAATCGGACACGCGCCCCAGAATAGCACTCAGAAGTAAGTTGAACCAACACTCAGTCCTGTTTGAACCTGCAGCAATGTACAATGGATCGAGATTGACACTCTGATCATTGCCTGATGGAAGTTCGAACATGCACTCCGGATGATGCCTGCTCCGTCCAGCATATGTACTATTCCCTGTTCATCCCCCATCAATTCGTCGGTGCGAATGAGAAAGTCCTCGATTGTGCCATAAATATGTGCGTGCCTGAGGCCTTTAGTGAGCGTTTATTACAGGCGCAAAATGGAGAGGTTCTCGCCATTCCACGTAAAACTGGGTGGAAATAACGATCACATAAAGGTAAACACGCACTCACCTTGTACAATAACGATTGGCATAGGCGAGATCATCTTAGCAAGAGCCCGCGTCTGCGATATATTGAGCGCCGGAACTCGAGTAGCGATCATTCCGCAGATAGCAAGCGCAGCGAGGTCCCCGCGCTGCTCGGGCTCCAAGAACCAAAAGAGTCGTATGAATCGCGAATCCAGAACCTGCAGCTCGCCACGCAATGCCCACAGGATAGACTCATCGCGCGCCGTCTCCGAGTTTGTCAGCTCCTCCTTCCCGACGGCACGCACTGCAGCCAGTTCTCAGTGAGCGCAGTCTTATCGAACTTGATCTCGGTGATGCGGCCCTTCACTCTGTCTGCGCACCCCGTGAATCCTTGGCCAGACGCGTTTGTCATAATGACTAAACTAAAGGCTAGGACCCGAATTGAAAATGCCTGTATAAATAATCGGAGACGTACTTGATGACTCCTGCGCACTCTCTTCTGATACCGGGTGTTCTCAAGCTTCATGCCCTCTGTCGTTAGCACCCCGCGAATGAAATTATTGGGAGTTTATGCGCTTCAAGTGCGTCTGCCTCAAGCAGGAGATCTCCCAGTACTTTCAATTCCTGTCAAGCCCAACTGAGCTGCATTCCTGTTTTAGAGTGAAAATCAACGCGACTTGGGCTTCAGATTCTTTGTGTTGACCTTCAGTGATCCGGACTGAGTAATAGGTACACAGACAGGCTGAGGCAGCAGACAAGCTCAATGGCGGCTCAATTGCTTAGTAAAAATTAGACAGACACATGATCCTGATGAATTTCAGGTGCATGCGTGCTTATACTTGAAGTTACTTACAGTTACTTATCGTTACTTAAGTTAACTTGGCCCGCCAAGTTAGATCAGCAAAAGTAACTTATGCCATCAGATGGCATCATCTAACGTTACTTTTGCTCACTTTACTTTACTTACCTGCCACAAGTAAAGTAAAGTAAATTTTGGCAGGCCAAGTTAGTTTGTCCAAGTAACTTTATTAACCATCTGTTCAGTGCCACAAAAACGATAATCTGAATGACTTGAATGAGCGCACCCGTCAAGAAGTCAAGGGGGTACAAATTTGGCATCAGGTGGAGCATGTTGTTGTATTGGACGAGATAATGAGACAAAAGGATGACCCAATCCTACTTGATATTCTTAAGCGCCTGCGCAAGGGCTTGTGCACTGCGGAAGACAAAGAAATCCTCGACCAATATGTCTTATCCGATTTGAAATGCAGTCGGGATACAAAACAGCTTACTGACGCAAAAAGATGGATCGAGGATCCAGACAACGCTTGTCCCCTTATTGTATACACAAATGTCGCGCGAGACAGTCATAATTGGAACATGGTCAAAGCTTTTGCAAAGGTGACAGGCCAAACATGCCACATGTATCATTCAATGGACACACGTGGGCGAGGACGCAAGAAGAAACAACTGGCGGGCTTGGTTGCGGAAATTGCGTGGTCAATACCCGTCAAAGAGGCCAATGATTTGGGGGGTAAAGTACCTTATGTTCCAGGGATGGCCGTTTTTTGCACTGAAAATATTGCAACAGAGCTCGGTATATCCAACGGAAACCCAGGGACCCTTGTTTCGCTGGTGTACGAAGAAATTGACGGTCGCCGATACGCTATCTCTGCAGAGGTGGACTTCAAAGACTGACCGCGACGCACCTCATCCTCAAAGGGTGACCCTCAAACCAATCACCGACAAGATCTTGTTCCGTTTGCCGGGCTCTGAAACATTGTATACGGCGACCAGGTCACAGCACTCATACCAGCCTTCGCTTTTACCTCCCACAATGCTCAAGGACGATCCATGGATGTATGCTGTATCGATTTGGCTGCGTTTCCGAGCATTCAGAGTGCGTATGTGATGCTGTCCAGGGTACGCACCTTGAAAGGGTTGTGTATTCTTCGCCCTTTCGCGCTGGATCGCATCAAGAACCATATCTCAGAAGAGCTTAGAGCGGAATTGCAGCGAACAGAGATCAAGGCAGAAAAAACCAAGGCTTACTCCCGTGAACGATTATCATGGTTCTACAACTTGATACCAGAAGGCAAAGTGAAGCTGTTGGTTCAGGGAGACCTCAGAGTGCCAGGATTGGACTTGGACATTATTATGGGGTCGCCGAGTGACTAGAATGTTTTTTATATTACATTAGCAGCATTGCGGTTTACGATACTGGACAAGGGACGCGTTACAAGTTCTTTTTGGCCCATTGGTCATATCTCCAAGCCATGCCAAGAATACAACAATATTCGTTGTCAAGCACTGCTGCATCGCTCACTAAATAGCACAAAATTTTCCTGAAGGTTAAGCTCCCGCCTCAAAGAGGCCATACCCACATCATATGAGGTGTGTCAGCAGGCCTGACACCCTGCAGGATGAGTGTCAGGCTTCCTGACACGCTCTGTGTCGGTTATTGGTAACTGATTCTTATTGTGTCAAATAGCCCGAAACTAAGCCTGACTCATTTATTGTCAGGAGTCATTTTGGACTCATTGACACACTGCATGTCAATGTGTTGGAAATCGGCCCGATGCACAGTGACCCTCTGCAAAACCGCAGAGGTCTCAATAAATTAACAATGGTACTTATACAAAAAGAACAGCTATTCAACACAGAAGGGGATAGGTATGAAAAGGGATAAGCAGTGCGCAGGAAACAGCAGGTGAAAGATGGATGAGTCGGGGTGAGTAAGAGCTGTAGATAAAGCTGTAGAAAGGTGTATGCTGTTGCAGAAGTGTGACTCCACAGCAGCACTTGTACAGCTGTTCGGTGGTGCACAGGTGTTTCGATTGCCACTCCAACACAATGTACCTGGTACTGCTCCAGACACCAGGCATGTCAGGAGCAGAATCAGTCGCAAAGAATTTGCGCCTGACATGGGTTATGTCGGAACAGCTGATACTGCTCCCGACATGCTCCGAATCAGGTTCAAGTTCCACGCAACTGATCCTTCGAGTATCAGGTATGGTCCCAGTGGCCATGATTCGCTCCCTGATACTGAGAGTGTCGGGTGTGTCTCCAGATGGACTGATTCAAACCAATTGGCGGCGTGATTGTAACTAAAAAACGTACTGATATATTTTCCCGCGGAGGAAGAGTCATAGTTGACAACAGTCCAAGCTGGGTGGTAAACGACATCTGAACAGAGATTGAACGTTAGATGTGCACGAGATGTCGCGGGCAATGCTCACTTTTCACTGTCGAAGGATCATCCATTAGACGTTCTGCGATCATCCAGTAAGTTTAAGCAACATCAATTGTCAGACACATTCAATGGGCTAGAATTGAGGCATGCCCCACCAGTACGCAAGGTAACAAGACAATATAGTATCTGTTGGGAAAATTTCAATGTTGCTTGCAAAGATGTCAGATACAGATCAAGACGAACCCGAGCAAGGTGTTTTCGTTTTGAAGGGAATCCTTATAAAAATGTTCGCTCGCATCAAGCTCAACACTTCGCGAAATGGTGTTCATAGTGCTCTCTAGAATACCAAGCATAGAACTGCAGGTCTCCTTCAACTTTGTCACGTACTCGAGCGATGACTTGTGACGGAATTCGAATGTTTCGACATCTGCAAAGGTGGGCGATGCAGCAACCGCATTCATCTTTAAGCGGGCGCACGTCTCTAGATACAGCTTGTCTTGCTGCACAGCGATTGTGAATGAACATACTACAGATGAAGAAATTACAAATGACCTACAATCATATAGTATCGGAAGCCACCGAGAGATGCAATGCCCTTTCTGAGTGCTTGAGGGAAAGGATGGTTGAGAACTTCGTCAAATACATCCTGGTTCTTGACTAGTTCTGCGACGGCATCCTGCTGAAGTTGAGGTTGAGACGATTTCCAGGACGGAGCGATAAAGCAAGCGCGGATACAGCAGGAGGCGGAGGTACAGAAGCAGATACAGGTGGGGGCGCATATGCAGATGAGGGTGTACATTTTGCATGCGGCCCGGGTGAGAGGAGAAGTTGATCTTGCTGAAGCCCGGAACGAGGCCCTTGATTTCTGACAGCGGATGCCCAGGACGGTCGATTCGCCCTAGCAAGCCAACATGAGGGAAAAAAGGTGAGGAGAAAGTTGAATAATGCGTACCCTGGCGTACCCAGAGGCTGACTCGTGGAACTTCGAGCTCTGGGTGTGGGACGCCACTCGGGGCGAAATATGAGTCCGGCGTCCGGTCTAGCAAGCAGACATAAGTAACCTAGTATCTTGAACGGTGAGGGAAGATTCACTGCGTTCCGTGGCCTCGTGTGTCGATCAGGCCACGGACCGCAGTGATTGTGCGCACGCTGCTGCGTCAGCTTCAGCCGCCGTAAGAGCAGCCGTCGTGAGAGAAATCAGAACTTCTCTTGGGTCGATTGGATGGTCGGACATGCTGGAACGAATTCACGAGGCAGGTGATATGCTGGGATCTTGCAGTTGAGCTTTTATCACCTCTATGAGATTCACAAAGCGCCGAAATGATCAGCAGAAGGCTATTATAATCTAGGCAATTCCCATTTTGCGATTGGATAGGATCTCCGTTTCATCATCATCACCCTCTTTAAAATTGAACTCGATTTGTGACGGCCGTTATTGGATAAAAATCCGTTAGATACGCGTCACTGCATTCAGCCGATGCCTTACTAAGTAACTTATGTAAACTCACTTAGCCTGCCAAAGTTCACTTAGGCGCACTTATGGCAGGGCAAGTGAATTTTGCAAGTTAAGTTTGGTGTAAAGTGACTTTAAGTGCCTTTAAGTACCTTTAAATGTCACTAAGTGCCTTAAAGTTTTGGTGGATATTGGCAGTACAAGGAGTATTCTTGGTGTATTCTGTGCTCGTACTGTGTTTAAAGCATATTACAGCAGTTATCGGAGAAAATGGAGGTGACACAAAATATGAATTGAGATTTTATTTTTTCATCCAGCACTAGTACACCAGACACTCCCAAGTATCTCCCGAAAACCTGCCTTGAACTTGTCAAGGCCTCGGCTAGCTGACATACACGTGATCGCGTCACTCACTTGTGTTTTCACAACGCAAACAGCTTTCCTCTGCAATGCTCAACGCTCTGGGGGAATTTTTCTCCCGGTGGGCACGTCCCACCAACCTGCTGCCGCTACAACAACCCAGAAAATACCGTCGGAGTACTGACTTCCCGCCGGATCCCCGCCAGCAGCGCTGCCAGGAGCACTACAAGAATCGACCGCAAGAAATGCGCCAGCAACGTGATTATTTCGCGCAGCAGGCTCAACACCAGAACTATGTATCCCTCACATTTATCAGTACTCAGCACCTCTTATCTCGAACCAGTTTGCACTATCCACTGGTCTTAACCCTCAACATACAGGATATTCACCTTTCTCTGTTGTACCTCAGCCGACTTCTGTTGCTTCTCGTATCTCTGCGCCCGGACCCGATCAGAGTTTGTTGAAAAGTGAACTAATTCATCACGGTAAGGATATCAGATCGTCAAGCAGCTATGGCTCTGATATATGTTACAGACCATTCTGCTTCCTAGGCACCGGACTGGCCAACGGGACTTGTGAGGATAGAGTGTGTCAAAGGCCAGGAGGATCACAAATGGAAGCAGAACAGGTGGGTGTGGCACTCCAACAGCATTGTTCAACACAAAGGCAATTGAGCCGAGGTACGCCAGTGTGGCGACTTTGCATTACCACACTTTTCCTCCTTCTCCTTCGGCTCGTCATCCTGCGTGTGTATTTGCAATGGTCATCCTGCGACGATGGGGACATTTACTTCCTTGCCCGGCATTTTGACAAGAGACAATATCTGCAGATGATTGCCTTTCTGGTGCAGCCTCACCCGGCATCTCACTCTCCCCGAGACAATTCTACAGATTGCTGAGGGCAACTCGGCTGCAGAATATGTACCTCGCAGATTCCGCAAAATTGGCACGATCTTGTCCAAGGCATCAGAAGCTCGAAACTTCCCGAGTTTCGTTTTTGCCAATGCATATAACTCCGAGAGAAGCGAGTGCGTCTGGATCTCGACAGCTCCCTCCAACATTTCCACTCGCCCACGATCCTCCTTCTCCACCATCGAGCCCTTTACCCAGTCCGGAAGATCCATTGCTGATGAATGTTGACTTGCCAAAAGCAGACAATCCGGAATTGCTGGAACCCGTCGTGGAGTCAGAAAGGGTATTAATGGCAGCTGGGGGGTTGAAACGAAAACGAGAGGAGGTTGTACCGGGCAGTGAAGACCCAGGCAAAGATACAGGGTTACGCTGAAGCACTGGGCCTTGGAGGGGACGTTGAATGCTTGTAAAATCTAGCTCTAGGTTATATTTGACTGGTAAATGGTTTGAAACCTCCTGGTTTCAGCTCATACTCATGTATCGTCCAGCAACTTGAACTTCGCTTGAATTTGATGGCAACAGTTCCATCTGATAGCATAAGTGACTCTATGCCTCGTCATCGTCTGGTGAGCAAAGATGTATTTGCGGCCTAAAGCGAGGACTGTGCTGAGCGAGAGAAGCGGCAGATTACCGACTTCAGCTGGCAGCAGACACGGACCAAACACTACATGAGGACTTGTAAAGTAAGTACTTTAAGTAACGACGAGGACAACAAGGAAAATAAAATAAATAAAAAAGAAACACAAGAGAGGGACGGTGGGTGGGTGTGAAAGAAAAGCAGCTGCAGGGACTGCGAGCATGCTGTGAGGTGAGTGTGGAGGAAGAGTGACGTGGCGCGTGATCGCGGCAAAGGCATTATGGCACGCCTCTTCCCTGCATAGACCGTGTTTGACTGCATCAAACACTTCTTTTCCGTGATGGCACTTGGCGCACCAAGTGAACTTAAGTTCCATTAAGTTTCTTCAAGTTCCTTCAAGTTCCTTTAAGTTCCCCTCAGCAAATTTCATCCAAAGTCAAGCCCATGTATAAACTTGTAATTTCCGGACCTGACGGGCATTTGGTGGCCGCTTATGGACTGCCTTTCGAAGCTGCATCGAAAAGTGAATATTAGTACAGAGTTCTGCCCTGTTGTATAGTTCAAAACTATATTGGATTATGAAGAATACAAATACCAAGACTGTTTATGTGTTGTACTATTAGTATAGGTTACCATTGTTCCGGACAAACCTACAACTCGGACAAACAAGGATTCCTCAGGCAGTTATGCAACGTTTTCACAGGTCTTTGGTTTGGGGCACTCTTTGAGAGGTGTCCTATGGTCCGTAACCAAAAGATCCGGGGATTGGACATGTTGGACCGAAAATGGCTATTTTTACGCACCAGCTTAGCCACTGAACTGACCCACTGCTTCGAAAACATTGTTCAGAGATGTAATCATCATAAACAGAGCCATGCCAAATTCTGGGCCTGAAAGCCACTTGTGGTTGTTACAATCTGCAGATAAAACAGGTGTAGCTATTAAAATTGAGTGTTTTCAGAGCTCACTTCCTTCGCTGAAAGTCATTCCTTATCAAAGACTTCAAGACACCCTCATTCGTGAATTAACAACAATGTTTGAGACATAATACATACCACACATCAGTATTAACAAGCCTCAAGCAACTTACAGAGTTTAGAACCTTTATTTCGAATACCACGTTGAGTCGGGCACAGCAGTTCGCGTAAGTGAAGTGAGCCAAGTGTGGGAAAAGATCAGTAAAGTGCGGCCGCTTAAATTTGGGTGGTAAGTGAACTTACCAAGTTAGGAAATAAGTTGCTTTTTGCAGACTCCATTCAGCCCACGGGTAGGCGACATCATTTTGAGACGTCTCGCCAAGCCCTAGCCGAAGGCTGTGTCGAGGTGCTGCCGGTTGGCTAGACACGGCTCGATTTGTTGAGCTGCCGAGGCCGTGGCCTGCCGTAGCCGCATGCGGAGCTTGATCACCGATGCCGAGGGCATCAGAGCGCCTCGGCATGGGATGTCTAGGTGATCGTCGCGAGGCTCAGTGTGACTAAAAAAAGATCTGTCGAGCTCGGCAAGATTTGCCATGTCTAGGTGCACGTGGGCGCCTAGACAGACCTAGCCTGGAGCTCGGCAGACTTAAAACTGATATGAAGCGAACACATTTTCAAGAACTAGTGCATTTTCAAGCCTAAGTTCAATTAATCTGCCTCGATCTGCCTCACATCACTATCTGCCTCCCATCAAAATCTATCTGGGCCCGCCGTCTATCTGGCCCACGCCTCCCCCAGTCTGACCTGCCTAATAAGGATAATCTCATCAAATCTCGGCTAACCTTTCTTGAACCGACCTACAGTATCCTGTAGAGGTACTATACCTACCAGCTGTTGTGTCTTCGATGCTCTAGTGATTATGCGCCAGCTGCGGCGTGTGCACGGTGTGGGTTCGAACCCCACCAATGCCTTTTATTTTGCAAAGTGTGGTTGTTCATTTATTTTTTGATCGCGCAAACGCAAACTCCGCGTACCCGTGTGAGGAGTCGGAAAGTGGCATTTTGATCTTTTATTCCAGTAATTCACTGGTTTTTTGCTTCAAGAAGTGTTGGCATTTCAGCTGAGCCTTGGTTTCAGTCTATTTTGGTAACAAAGTTGAGTTTACGGGAGTTTAAGTTTGCATGTGTGGCTAGATATCTTGGGGAAAAAAGCAACCCTTTTAGTGAAATGGGGAACTCCAAAAAACTGTAAAAAAGATGCTTATTCTCAAACTTTAGTGGCAAAATAAAACTGGACCCTCTGGGATTCGAACCCACGCTGTACCTCTTATCTTATTCGTAAGCACTTGCCTTTTTTGGGATGTCAGACTGGGGGAGGCCAAGGGGGTCTCCGCCGTCTTGTATATCCTCAGCAACGCACGCCCATTCAAGTTATGGGCGAGAAGGCCTATTTCCAGCATCTGGAAACGAGTCTGTACTATTCGTGTCTATTCGGTGTCTATACGGTGTCTATGCGGTCTAGCCGAGACTTCCCCTGTCTACTAGACAAGGGAAGTCTATTGGTGCTTATAGTGTATACAGGCACCGATAGACATTGGGCAATTCTTGGTTTGATCCTCGATCGTCAGGATGTCGCCTTGTTCATTCCACCTCCGGCGCCTTGCACAAATGCGTTGCTCAACGTCTCCGACTTCGGCGCCAGGAATGGTAGGAACTTGTTGGGCGGCCTCTGAAACGTCCCCGGTACGCAACAAAATCTGCCTATTTTTCTTTTAGCACTCATGCGGCATTCTTTCTTTCAGGGCTTGTGAAGCGCGTCCGCGCGCAACCGCTCACGACTTTGAAATGAAAGGAATGGTAGATGTGTCCCCACATGGGTACGGCGTGGTACGACAGGGAGGTATTGCACAGGTGCAAGCGGGACCCAACGAGCATGTTAAAGCTTGATTTCGATCATGTACACCACCGGCAGTATTGACAGAAATTCGCGCCACTAACTTCGAACGCCTCGTCAGATGCCTTGTCAATACCTTCAATTTGGTACAATCTCCCTGTTGGAGCAGGGTGGCTGATCCTCGACCTGCGATCTGGATTCAAATACAGCTGGCTGGAGCAATGAGGTGCGTTCCATTTGATTCTACGCCTCGTTTCAAGCTGATTCGTGGAAGAGCAGCCAAAGAGCTTTGTATCGGACCCGGCACGACCTACAGTTCCTTCGCGCCGCCCACGAATTACATGCCCGGGAGCCACGCTTGGGTTGGCTTTGCTTTCGTTTTCCGAGTGCGCGTCGGCGCGGGTTAGAAGTCTCTCAATTCATCTGTCTACTCACGGGCACCCAAGTAATAAAAATTCATGTTGTATTTTCGAATAATATATATCCTTGGTGGTTACTCGTTTCGCATAAAAAATAAACAGATGGCAACCTACCAGATCCACGAGGCTGCGGGGAGGTAATAGGAGTGCCGGGCGTGCAAGGGTTCAGTTAATTTCAAGTCCTATAATTTGGTTTTCGTGAGTTCCGTGTCTTGTGCAGGGTCGACCATGAATTACTAAACAAGATTTTTCCCACATCCTCTCAAAACTTAAAAAACCTCTGGTTCAAGGGTCCGATTAGGAAGAATCCATCGATGGCCAGTGGCGCTACTGATCGTAGTCACACCGCAATAGCGATACTTCCGACCAAAAGTTGAAGGGAAAGTGGAAGTTTCCGAGGTCGCATGCGGGCACGAGGAATATTGGCTATGGACAGGTCGGGTTGGTTAAGTGGGGAAAGGATGGAAAGGAAGGTAAGGAGAAACGGAAGAGGGCCGCGACATCGCTCGAGTCCGACGTAACTTTATGGCCACACCGCAGTGATGCATTTATTTCAGGACACCCGTCGCGAGGCACGTCCCACCCCACCGAAAGATTGAATAGAATAGGAATAGGAATTCAGGCACTCACTTGCAAGTAGGGGAAGTCAAAGCGAAATTGGAGGTGGATTCTTGAGTGGATTCTGATTGGATTCTGAAGTGGATTCTGATGTTGATTCTAGCATCAGAATCCACTCAGAATCCACCCAGAATCCACCTGAGACTCTGTTTCACCTCCGAGAGGTGCAACACGATCAGAATCCACTCAGAATCCACTTTAGAATCCACTTCAGGATCCACTTGCACTGATCTTGACGGATTTGAGTCTCAGAATCCACATCAGAATCTACATCAGAATCCAGTCAGAATCCACTTCAGAATCCACCTCAAAATTCGCTTTGACTTCCCCTAGTATTTGATTGAATTCGAGTGTTGCCGACTAACCGCGCGAGTCAGCATCGGATAGGCGAAAGCAAGGGAAGGGAAGGAAAGGAAAAGAGAAGAAAAGAAAAGCAAAGAAGAGAGGGGTAGCAACGGAGACAAAGGACGGGGACGGGAAAAGCGGGAGAACAGCAAGCGCCGACGTGCGCACACACCACACGTGACGGAGTACTGTCCAGTAACGCCCCCGTCTCGCCCAGCCTCTTCCCTCTTTTCTTTTGCCCCCTCCTCCACATCGTGCCGCTGCAGCGAAATGAAGGGCCGGCGCGCACGCGGCACCACTCCCACCCTTCACCACCACCTCGTCCCCATCCCAGCTAGCTCGCGCCCGCATCCCCGCACGCTCACCACGACTCGCGCGCACGTTCAACCCAATCACGGTTTGCTCCGCCATCGCATGCCCCTGCCCGAATAGCAAAAGAAAGAAGGGAAGGAGAGCTTACCTTGTGTCAGCACCTTGTGTCAGCTTGGCGTCTCAGACACTCGCGGGTAGGGCTGCGACCCGTTACCGTAAACAACGGGTTTACGGGCCATCGTACGGGTACGGGACCCGCCCGTAAGCACTTTCGACCTGCGATTTTACGGGTCGGGTACGGTACGGGTGCACCCGTAGACGGGTCACCCGTACCCGGCCCTATACGGCTTTTACGGGTTGTGAAAAATCATCTAATTGGGCCCAAAGATACCATGCCGCAAAGGTTGCCGTGACTGACGGTATTATTACAGGAACGTGTCCGGCTGTGAGCCGACCTGCAGCCAAGCCGCGGCAAGGTTTTTGAGTGATTTCCGCTTTAGGATCACTTCGGCTGGCGATCGGCTTCAAGCAAAAATGGCCTTCTTTGATCTTTCTACGGGCTATAGAGTCTGAAGCATGCCTGGCGTTGCCTGTAATATTCCCCAATATTTACTTATCTAAAGTAGAGCACCATCCGACACATTGAGCAGGCATGTTCAATTGATCTGTAGTGGTGAATGAAAAACCCGTATATTACGGCCGTAATCCGTATACGTACGGGAGCCGGCCGTATGGGGCTGCATGCATCCACTCTACGGAACGGGTACGGTACGGGTGACCCGTAAATACCCGTTCCGTACCCGTAAAACGGGTACGGGTCTACGGGTCGCAGCCCTACTCGCGGGGGTCGGCGTACGCGTTGAAGAGTGAGCCCAAACGATGTGAGCAAGTGAGTAGCATCGGCCGAACGAGGAACGAGAAAGGGGAGGAGGGAACTAGGGAACGGGGTCGAGGAACAAAGATAAAGCAATAAAGAAGGATGAAATCGATGGAAGACCAAAACGAACATTGAGTCGAGAACACGGTCGCCCGTGAATTGAATGGACTTCACTTTCACGGCCACCTCTTCCGCGTCCCAGATCGCGCCCCTATTCCTGCGCTCTCGTCCGTCGACTCGAGTCCGAGTCGCGCTGTCCACATAACCGCACCCGCCGCAGTCACGGAATCCGGATCCATCCTCCGTGCGGTGAGGGGACTCGTCGCGCAGCTGTTGTCGTTCTCGTAGTCAAAAGCAACTGGGCGGAGTAGTACATCAGGAAAATCGAGAATGCTATAAAGGGTAAGTGGCAGTTATGGCAGTCTCGGGCGGTCTTTGATGGTCTATCAAGCCCAGTGAGAAACCCGTCTCGGGATATCTTGGCTTGCGGTGATCTCAGCAGGATCCAGGATATCCCAGCACCAGCCATCAGGAATATGGCACTTTTCATTGGGATATCTTGGTTTATGCTAGGCTGCCATTTACATGCGCAAATTTGGTTTCAATTTCATTTTATTTGGAATAATAATACATCCACTGCCCCGCCGTCACCCGCGCGTGCGCCAGCCATCTGCGCCTCCTCCGCACCGTTAACCGACAGCTCAACGCCTTCCCAACATCGCCGACTAAGCGCGGAGCCGCTGCCTTGATCCTCTCCTACTTCGATTGCCTGCGACGCTTGTCAAACCAAGGAATCAGATAGCAGTAATGTACGTACAGCCTGGTTCGCGGCGCTCGCGTATCCTCTCCTACTTAGATTGCCCTGATTATCCATTCAGTCCCTGCGATGCTTGTCAAATTGAGGATTCGGATAGTAGCAATTGCACGTACAGCCAAGTTCGCGGCGCTCGCGTTCTTCTCTCTCTCCTTCCATTCCTACATGCAAGACATTCACATGTGCGTTACGCAGATCAAATACACGATGAACCTTTTGACCCTCTTTCCCCAATCTCTTCCAATAATTGCCGTATTCTTCGACTGTACCGACGGGGTTTTTCTTTGACCAGTTTCTTCCGCATAAATTTCTGAGCAGAGAATGATCAGGTGAGAGCAAACAGGCATATTTTACACACCTGGCGGTTCCACTTGTCGTCGAGGGACGGTAGATATTCGTTCGCGTCTTCGCCGTCTTCTGTGGCGTCGGATCATTCGATATCCCCGGTATTTGGGAAGAGGAAGGAATTGTAGTCATCGAGGCAACAGTGGCGGCAGTCAAAACAACGGCTTCGTTCGTGGATGTCGAGGCCAACGATGGAGACAGGGTAGGGGAAACATGTGCAGCAGCATCAAGAGTGGACAAGAGAATCCACGGGAGATGACGACTCAGCAGCAAATGCGAGTAGGCCGAGGCCGTACACGGGAGTTGTGGGTGACGGAGACAGACGAGGGGCAGAAGACAATGCATCAGGAGAACCAGGACCAGTGTTGATGCTCGATGGAGGGAGCGGAGAATCGAGGGATGATGGGGACGCAGCTGACGGGGGTGGCATGGAGAGATGAGCTGCAGACGAAAGCTTGTTGAGGAACGACTCAGATGTAGAGGTGTGGGAGGGAGAGGCAGGCACAGAGGGAGGCGGGACAGAGGCGCGAGACGCCGGAGCCGTTACTACATGTATCGTAATAAGTTTAATGCCAAAACGAGAAGACACCTCGCTACCAACCTTTCTTGGGCAGAACAACACCGGACGCTGCTCCAATCGAGCCTAGAGACTGCTGTGAGGATGGGGGTATATGTGAAATAAGAATCTTACCATTCCGTGCAGACGACTTCGGTATCATTCCCCGACTAGAGAGTAAACAAGTCAGCAGAAGCATCACAGCATTTGAAGGGACATTTACAGGGGATTTGCCAGTCTCTACAAATTCAAAGACATGGTCAGCTCGTATATATATTGATTGAAGGAGGGCTGGCTTACGACTAGCTCTTTTGTTTTGCCCTTTTGCTCTTTGGACTTGTTTGCCGTCACGTCGGCGTCGGACAATTCTGTGTGTTCGGCGTGTGATGGCGCAGAGACAGGGCGCTTGCGGGGAGGACCACCGTTCGTGTGCGAGGTCTTGCGCTTTCGACTCAGGTGTTCCGCAGGCTTAGGTGATTCCATCTCATTGTCGACCTCTTCCGACTTGATGCTGCGCTGCTGCAGTTGATATTTCGCGCCGTGCGACGCTTTCCAGTTCGAGTAAGTCTGCGTAGCGACCCAATCCGCCTTCCAGTTCGCATCACAGAAGCGTAGTTCCGGGCAGTAATTTTCCATCATGCGGCGAAATTCTGATTTAGCGGTTATTCCAGCAGTCGACCAACCAGAACCAGGCGCGAGCCCGCGTTGCCCGAGATCATGGAAGATGTCGATGGCGGCACCTTTGATAGCCAAAACTCGAGCTTCACCTAAGAAAATTCCGTTCTTGTCCTCGGCAAAATGAAAAGATGTAGCAGTGATACTTTCAGAGTCCGACGTAGAGGTGATGCCAGTCTCTTTTGACGCCGCACTGTAAGGCTTGCGCTGCCAGTATCGAATGTTGGGGTAGTCTCCTTGATTTAAAGCGGGAACAATTGCAGGTGATGTAGGGAGAGCAGCTGAGGTGGCTGTAGAACGGGAGAGAGCTGAGATGGATCCTATGGTGCTGACGAGCGCGGTGTTTTGTTGTCTGTTAGAGAGAGCTGTTATTTTGTCCTCTTGTGCACAGATCAAGAACGCACTTCAAAAAAGATTTTCCTGGCAGAGCATCGAGATTTCTTGGTTTTTCAACGCAATCTGCTGCTGGAGCCGGGGAACGATGGAGTTATCTGCTGCATTCTGTTACTGGTGGGGAAACGATGCGGTACGCTGGTGCGGTGGCCAGTTTTCCTAAAAATGATTTTTACAGCGAGTGCCTTGTGGGGAAGCGGACAGGTTTACCTGATAGAAATCGGTCCGGTTTTGCGTCCTTCAGGACATCTCTATCTGCATACGAGTCGGACTGATCTAAAGAATGAAATGATGAATCCGAATCTGATTGAAGACGATAAGGCAATCTAAGGGAGGATCCCGAAGCATCTGAACCAGTACTATGAGATGAATGGAAGTGATTGTGTCCACGGAACGTGTCCATTCGGTTGGTAGGTTCTTTGTCGTACATGGTGCGTGTCAAGAGACAGCCAAACAACATCAAACATTGCGCGTCCGTCTCTACATTTCGGGACTAACACATCTGAACTTCATTTACAGCTAATTGCAGTACCTAAGGCGCGGATTCAAAATCTCTGTTTTGGGATGTTTTCAAAGAATTCCCGATATCTCAGTCAGTTCTTCACCGATTCAAATGAAAACTATACCGATCTACTCAGCTAATTCATACGCAATTAGTGATAGAAAGAAATCCATGAAAATATTATGTATTTGGAATTTTCTGCTTTTGGGCTGTTTTCACACCAAAGGCCATCTAGCATGCTGAAAACATGTTCCAGTGGCCTAATATTTGAGGAAGGACAACATGTATAACTGGAATAAATTAGTGATAGAACCAGAAATGGTGATTAATTACTTTACAGTCCCTGCAGCTCCATCAGATACATTCACCAGTTTTGGGTTTGAAAGATACTGTAAACATTGTATTTATTGAGGAATCTCATATGTTTCTGGCTCTATCACTAATTCCCTCAGTTATACATGTTGTCCGTCCCAATATATCAGACCATTGGGACATGCTCTCGGAATGCTAGACAGCTTTTGGTGTGAAAACAGCCCCAAACCAGAAAATTCCAAATACATAATATTTTCATGGATTTCTTTCTATCACTAATTGTGTATGAATTAGCTGAGTAGATCGGTATAGTTTTCATGTGAATCGGTGAAGAAATGACTGAGATATCGGGAATTCTTTGAAAACATCCCAAAACAGAGATTTTGAATCCACGCCTTAGGTACTGCAATTAGCTGTAATCCTTCCTCAACCAATCCTCAACTCAACTTTATTTGAAACTTGGTTTTCCCTTGTTCTTTTTTCTCCTTCTGTCGCTGGGGAGCAGCAGATGTTACTGTAACAGATGAATTCGAAGCAAGGTAACGTCGCCCGTAGTGTACGTGCGACGGCTTGAGTTCACACGGTCTCCATGTCTCCGAGTCCGGACTACGACATTGCGTGAATTATGGCATCATCTCATCCCACCGCCTGATATTTTTCTGTTTGCATCATGTATTCCATTCTCTGCAGACCAGTCCGATTTAGTGGTTGATGTCTGGCTTCTTGGCACCAACTCAGAATGTTCTCTTTCTCGGGAAGTCCATTCTGACCTAGGTCCGACTTCCTAGTCCTTGTGTCTCCATACAAACAACAATGTTCTCACTGTTATTGGAACATTTCTCTCACATTCCCGGGAGAATTTCTCACAACCGCTTCTCTATGACGCTCTGCTACAAAACTTGTGGAACATTATAGCATGTGCATCATTGTGCTCTTTTGACTGCTCCCGTTCCTTTAAACGCGGTGCCAGCGATCTTCTCGGGCTCAGACAATGGATTGAAAGTGGAAAATTGCAACTGTATTTAATCATCTTGATCATTCTCCTCATTGTAATGGTATCCCAGCATCTGCGCTAATTTGAGTCCCGGTTTTTCCATCAGAAGCCAACGATCTTCTGCAGACTCGTCGTCGCGATGATGGCGATACTGTCCATCCGGACCCATCATTACGCACGAATCAATGCTCTTGATTTCGAATGCTCGATCATCTGCCTCGCGCTGGTGCTGGACTGACCAGTAAGTCTTTGAAGATTTCTTCAGATTCAGAAGATATTCATCCGGGGGCCCAAAGAATGAAGCGACAGCGATGTGGTGGTGCTTCCCTTGGATCTCTAAAACCATAAAGAAGTGCACCTCCGCAAATTCTGGCGGCGGCGGCGGCGTATCTTCGTCCTCACCATCGGACCCGCACTGGGGTGTCACCTAATCAATAAATATTGAGTCTAAAAGCATGGCAAATGTGTGATCTTGTACGCACTTTGACAACACGAGACCGCCGTGCATTTACATTTTTCTCATTCCACAAGGATCACGCGGTTTGGTCGTTGGGAAGGCGAACACGGCCCCAACGCACAACACTTGGCCGCCAATTGTCAGCGGTCTCCTCTCCATTGTCATCACAGTTCTCTCGAATATAGTGGCGGATCGCTTCTGCCTCGCAATCCACCACATCTCTGGAACAGTTGTCCAAAGGGCGAAGGAGCACGAACCCATTATCAAGATCAAGTGATCCGCGCGGTAGTGGAGTTTCTGGTGTTTGAAGTTCTGGCATGATTGTAGTAATGGCATTGACTTGAGCACGCCGAATGCCACGCTGAGCCAGATTCGCATACGGGTCAGAATGCTGTTGTATCTCTTCTCCAAGATTTCCAATTGTTCGCTCCATTGCCCACTGCGAGCTAAGGTTAAGGGGGCCCTTCCGGATCGTTTCCGAGGGCATATGGGATATTGTGTGTATGATGGGACGAACGAAATGAAGCCTATCAGCCCGTCGTTGAACATAGATTTCTTCGAACTCGTCCGAATATTGCATTAGAAGGGTATTCGCCTCCAGAATTTCAGATGGCTGAATTTCCTCCTGTAAGAGGAGACGGAAGGCTCGAACACACTTGCAATGATGCTCCCAATATATATCTGGTAGGACACCAAAGAGGAGTGCGGGCGCTAAACCGAAAAGATAAAGGAGGTATTCCCAAGCCTTATACCCAGTATTGATTTTTTCGGCGGGATTGCGTGGAGGGGTGTTGAATGAGCCAGGCATATATTTTGCGAGATCTGCGACAGCCTGACCGTGTTGTTTCCATGTCTCCCCAATCAACACTACCCAGTCCCATGCAGCTTTGCTGTCCATCTTGTCGCATTTGAACAGACCACGCCACAGCGGAATGAGTAATTCGCCAAGGTTCAAGATCGGATGCATGCTGTCGAGAGGGAACATGGCGGGTATGCCGAGGGTATGGTCAGGCGAAAGTCCGCTGAATATGCTTGGCTTGGAAATCCCGGTCTCCAGTCGCCGTTTTTCATATTGGTTCTTGTTCGGCGATCGTGAAACGAACAATAAGTTTCTGGAATACCGTGCAGCAGCTTCCTCGCGGTCGAAGCTGTCGAGTAAATCACCAAGCTGAATGTCTGGATGATCACTGCCTTCGACATGAAAATCATCAGGAAGGAAGCGAGCTGGGTATTAGCGGGACGTCTGGGCTTTGCGCTGGCCTTTCATCGGGCAATATAGACGGCACAGATGTTTCCCTACATGGCCAACACATCCGTTGAGGCAGGCCATGCCAGGGCCATCAGCAGTTCCGAGAGCTAAGAATGGAGTTGAGATGAAGACGGAATTGGAACGGCAATCCCAGACACGGAGACCATCTTTCTGTAAGGCGGCAAGGTGGTATAGGCCGGGATAGAGGAAGCTGTCAGAGTTTTTGGGCTTGTTGGGACCTGGAATGAATCCGCCCGGTACCAGAAAGCGTTTTTTGTAGCGGCTTTCGGGAGAGCGGTCAAAAATGATCTAGATGTACATCCAGCAATCGGACACTGAATAATGAATTAAGAGGATGCTCTGGTACGCAGCAACAAGGAATGGCCCTTTGTTCCGATATAACTGGGCACCGTCAATTGAAAGCATCAATATCATGTCCCCTGTTTTGATTTTCTCGTTGAGGACATCTTCAAGATAGTTGTTGCCGTCGAAAAAGTCCCGGTAAGCAGAAATGTGCTGGCCATCGTTTGCAGCCATCTCCGCAAGAATACTCTCCGTGCATTTCTGTCTATACTGCATCTGCTCGGCGCCTTCACGGGAGCGGTAGATGGCTTGAAGTTGTGGTCTGATGGGAATAGTATGGAATTGTTTGCGCGGGATCTGGCCAGCGCGGTTTGGATCGTATCGGCCTTCTGCACAGTATGTGCAAATGTCGATATCTACATATGGCGCGGTATACGCAATACATGTGTTAACACACATGTCCCGGACAATAGAAGTGATTCCACTAATTTCTGCAACAAGTTTTTTGACTCGGTGGTGTGAGAGAAGCTCATCCTCAGGATGGCGGCGGCGAATCGCAGCCGTCACGGCATTGTACGCGGCTTCAGAAGAGTTGGTAAGGGATTAGAATAGGTCGATGGAGAGACGCTGATCAGCGTCGAGCTCCGGCGTGAATTGTGGAGGGTTTTGGAGTCTTTCCAAGACATCTGGCTCAAGCTCATTCGGAGCATCCAAGGAGGTGTTGCGCAATCCGTTGATAAATTTATTTGTGATAATGAACTCCGCAATGACGGGCTCAGGTTCGGGGGGAGGTGGCTCAAGATCGGATTCGGGGGATGAGAGACGCTCGTTTGGAGAAGGACTTTGCTCGTGAATGGGGAAGGGCAAGTCGTCGAGATTTATATCATTAAACGGAGAACTGGGTACATGGAAAGGGGATGATGTACGCGAGGAAGCAGGGGTGCCACAATTCATAGGCTAAAAATTTGGATCAGGCAGGTACAACAGTGTGTGGAGAAACGGTAACGCGCCGGATTGTCCACACGCATGTCACTCTCATCTTCGGGCGGCTCTGGAAGGTTGAGAATTCTGGAACTGTGGGATGTGGAGGCAATAGGCTGAGAAGGAGCCTGCGCTGTGGATTGCCGCTTGCTTGTTCTATCTCTGTGGTTATAAAATGTCCGCGAGACAAGCCAGGACCCATGAATTCCACAAGTATGCGTGCAAGTGCAGTATATTTTGCCTTCGCTGGATTTGTCGCCGTGTACAGGAGCAGACACAGCCGACATATAGAGTGTTGGCAAGAGACGTATGTAGATGAGTGGAGGCAGCAGCGCTACAGTGTGAAGAAAAGAAGCTCTCGGACTTGGCGGATCTAGCCAGTTGGCGGTCGGACTCCCACGTCATGATTATTTACTCAACGCATCATAAGATTAATCTGATTTTGTGAGCCCAAGATAACCCAAGAGGTTTTTTTTTTGAAACTAGCAGAACTCAAGATATCCCAAGATATCCCGAGACGGGTTTCTCTCTGGGTATCAAGTTTTGCTCTGGCTATCCATGGCTATGCTCGGCTTTCATGGTCTATGTGTTTCATGAACTGCTATGAGGAACTCTGGCGGTCTATGAGTTTCGTTAAACTCTATGCTGGTCTAGATAGAACTATATATGTGGGACGACATAATATTTACTAGATGGATTTGCACATGTAAAGACTTGCACATTAATTATTACAGTTGAATGGAGAGCACATCATATAAAAGTACATTGTCAATTCAAGTCATTTGCCGAGGCCCGGGAAGCGCTGTTGGCGTGTTTGCCGTTGACATCGTGGAATCCACAAAAATATTTGTGATCTGCTGGTCGTTGGCGAAGTACAGCGTGACACAGGTTCCTCCCCAGCCGCGGTTCCGAGGATAACAATCTCAGGAGTAGTATTACAGTTGGATACAGAGAGAATGTGGTGGCGGCAAAATTAGATTGCGTGATGGTGTGACATATGTGACTTCAAAGTTGGGGGTTATCCTCACTTCAGGCTACCCCGAACCAGGCCTCCTTAGCATCAATGTGAAGTGTACGGGGTTAAGCCTAGAGGTGCCAGTTTTCATGGTTGCATCCAAGGCCTTGGGTGCATCCATGGCAGTGTGGGTGCATCCACATCCTTGGTTGTGTGGATGCATCCACACTATATTACCACCTGCGCTTGCGCAGCTCATTTTGGGGATTTTGGGGCCCTGCAGGGGCTGTTTTGGGACCAGGAACCAGCCCCCACCTCAGGGCATGCTGTAGAGGCATTGCCATTGGCCTATTGGAGTATTACGACCTGCACTTGCGTAGCTCGTTTTGGGGGATTTTGGGGCCCTGCGGGGACCAGGAACCAGCCCTCCACCTCAGGGCATGCTGTAGAGGCATTGCCATTGGCTTATTGGAGTATTACGACCTGCACTTGTGCAGCTCGTTTTGGGGATTTTAGGGTCCTGCAGGGGCTGTTTTGGGCTAGGCCGTACCCCCTCCTCTAATGTGTATGCCCGCACCCACACCATACCCCTTCCTCAAATATGCCCATGCCCGCACCATACCCCTTCCTCAAATGTGTACCCGCACTCACATTGCACCCCTTCCTCAAAATCTGCATGGTACCCCCTCCTCTAATGTGTATACCCACCCACAGCGTACCCCTTCCTCGAATATGCCTGCGCCTGCACCCACAGCCTACCCCTTCCTCAAATATGCTCGCGCCCGCACCTGCACCGTACCCCTTCCTCAAATATGCCCGCGCCCGCACCGTACCCCTTCCTCAAATGTGTACGCCCACACCTGCATTACACCCCTTCCTTGAATATGCCTGCACCTGCATTGCACCCCTTCCTCAAATATGCCTGCACCTGCACGGTACCCCCTCCTCTAATGTGTATGCCCGCACCCACAGCATACCCCTTCCTCAAATATGCTTGCGCCCGCACCCGCACCATACCCCCCTTCCTCAAATGTGTACGCCCATACCCGCATTGCACCCCTTCCTTGAATACGCCTGCACCCGCACCGTACCCTTCCTCGAATGTGTATGCCTGCGCTCGCACTGTACCCCTTCCTCAAATGTGTACGCCCGCACTCGCATTGCACCCCTTCCTCAAATACGCCTGCACCTGCATGGTACCCCTCCTCTAATGTGTATACCCGCACCCACAGCGTACCCCTTCCTCAAATATGCCTGCACCCGCACCGTACCCTTCCTCAAATGTGTACGCCCACACCTGCATTGCACCCCTTCCTTGAATACGCCTGCACCCGCATTGCACCCCTTCCTCGAATATGCCTGCACCTGCACGGTACCCCTCCTCTAATGTGTATGCCCGCACTCACACTGTACCCCTTCCTCGAATATGCCCGCGCTCGCATTGGACCCCTTCCTCAAATATGCATGCACCCGCATTGCACCTGCACCACATCGAATCAGACCATAAAGCCTCTTGGGACTTCATATTATTGCTGGAATCTGCTAACATGGTTGCAACCATAACAAATCTCAGTCACACTTGGTTGCATCCATCTGTGTTTTGGATGCATCCATGATTTGCCTTGGGTACATCCACAATAGCTCCATGGATGCATCCATATATTCCTCATGGATGTATCCACTAATATCCCATGGTTGCATCCATCAGTCTCATTTTCAACCATGGATACAACCACCCTTACCGTGGTTGCATCCACAATATTTATTTTATACCGTGGTTGCATCCATGGCCTTTATTTTATGGTGTGGTTGCATCCACGGTTTTTAATTTCTACTGTGGTTGCATCCATGCCTTTTATTTATGGTGTGGATGCATCCACTTTGATATTCTAAGGCCGTGGATGCATCCACGGCTTTCATTTGAGACTGTGGTTGCATCCACAGGTGAACCAAACAAACTGTGGATGCACCCACCGCCTTAAATTACTAAAGTGGGTGCATCCACTTCCAACTTCCTTTCTTGGTCGTGATGGGTTGTTGTGCCCTGTTGAGTTCGGCCATCGAGATGCCGTCGCAGCGGTCCGCAGCCTGGGAATACTTCTGTTGGGCGCCTATTTTCTTCTTACTTCCTGCACTCATCCAGTCGTCATCGTAAGTGTATTGTGATCCTTAGCACCATTCCATTCCAATCCTCAGCCAGATGGATGCTCACTATTGGCAATGGGGCATGTATTTTCCTCCCTCTGATGCAGCAGCTGCCAGCAATTTGCATACTGCTGCTGCCTCCAACCAAGTTCAAAAATTCCTCGAGTTGTACCCCCAACTGGTCCACAATGTACATCTACAAAAATATCCCTCTTTTTATATAGTAACCCATCTTCCAGATGGCTCCATACTACGCCGGCGCCGGTGATCCCCAGACCAACGAACTAAAAAAATTCCTCGAGTCCTTCAATCCCTCTCTGCTCTACCTCCACCGTTCATTCATCGAAGCCGGGATCACCCAAGACGTTCTCGTCGAAATTTCCAAATGGCGTCGCCACGAAATACTCGACTTCTTTTCAGATCATTTCATCTGTGTCGATGGTGCCAAACTCAAGGCCGTTGTCGTGGAGGCACTCGCCGTGCGCCTCTACAGCCACCGCTGCCTATGCTGCTGCTGCCCCAACCCTCTCCCGTCCAAGAGAACCTGCCCAGGTAAATTCGGCATTATTTTCAGGTTGACATGTACTAATAATTACTTACAAGGCACGGAGCCAGACGAACTTGAATATGATTGACTGTGGCATGCTGGAAACCAGGCATAATCAACGTTCCAATAAATACAAATGTATAATTATAACTTGAACTTAGCGAAATCCAAGTCAACAATGTCCGAAAGTCCGAATAATCCCGACCACTCTTGAATATTGTAAAGTCCAAGCTACCATATGTTACAAGTAAATATTTGATACACTGAGATCCCGACGAGTACAAGTACTAAACCCAGAAATCCCCGTCTTCATCGCCCGCCCTGTGATTATCCGCGCGCTCCACAGCCTCGACGATCTGAAATACATCGTCCTCCTCCTCTTCGTCCTCGCTTTCGATCCCATCCGAATCTTCTCCACTATCTGCAACGTTCCACGATGCCGTTACGTTGGAGATCTGACAGGCCCGCACCTCGTCAGGTGTGGGGCCCCATGGTGGCACGTCAGTGTCGTCGAAGGCGATGCGGTCCAAGGACTTCTTCCAGAGCACGAACAGCTCCAGCAGTTCTTGGCGTCGCAGCTGAAACTGGTATCGAATACCATCTAAATTGTCGTTAGCGTGCTTCAAGTCAGACTAAGTAAATGCCACGTACCCTCCTCCTCACACGTCTCGACCAAGTCTGAGACTACTTTCCACTCCGTTGCGAACCATACTTGCAAATGGCGGCGCTCCCGTACCAAGCGCGGAGCTTCCTCGAAGCATCGGTCTCTCTGCAACATCGCCCGGATCCCTGACCGCACATTGTCGTCGACGAGCCACGGCGGCGGTGGACCATCGGCGTCATCCAGCCCAACGTCTTGCCAGATCATGTCGTCAACGTCCAATTGGTAGAGGCCCTTCTCCGGAATTGGTGGCGGGGCGACTGCTCCTTTCGGTGCTTTCTTGGACTTGATGAAGTTGCTAATGTCGTCGCACAACTTGTTGTAAGTCTTGACCAATTTGCTGATATTCGCGCCGCGTCGCTTGATCGCCTGCTCGACATGCTCGTTGCGTTGGTTCTCTGTCCCACAGTCGATGTTAGTGGCCAAGAAGGGAAAGGACATAGTGGAAGAAGGGGAACATACCGCTTCGCGTCCGTCGAAAGGACCGCTCGATGGGATCCCGCTCGAATTTTCGGTCTCGCAGCTTGGAGAGCAAGCGTTCCTTGACGACCTTGGCGTTCATCCGCGCTGTGTAATACCCGCTGTGGGCCAGCTTCTTCACCGCGGTGGCATCCGTAATCCCGAGCTCGCGTTCCAAGCACTTGGCCTTCTCCTTCGCCGTCTGCCACGCCTTCCGCGCCTCCGCGATATGTAGATCAGCGTAGACTCTTTCGTGGTCTTCGCTAGCTGGATTGGCCATCGTCTCCTCGAGAAACGTCATGCGACCGAATGCTGTCTCAGACAATTTGCGAGCCTCGAGGATTCGGTCGACCGCGGCCGCGCCGTGTGTTTTAGCTTGTCCTGGACGATGGTGAGATCAAACTGATGCGGGGACAGGCACACAAAACGTACGTTTCAGTGGTCTCGTCTGCACATCCACTTGTTCTTTCCAGTGTGCTCGCAGTACGGCCACCGTAATCCCACACGCTTCCAAGTCCGCGTTGGCTTCGCGTAATTTCTCCTCGCAGTGGATCGTGCGGCGGAGAAGCCACGCTCCCAGGCGACCTAGGCTCGCCTGGTCGTCATGCTCAATTTGCAAGTCGAGGGTGAATAGGCGACGGTGGTACTGCACAATGGACAGTCAGCGGGAAAATGATCAAACAAGGGAATGGCGACGTACACCAGATACTCGCAAGTACGCGATGAGATTGCTGATCGCATGCCAAAAGCGCTCGCATCCTTCTCCGTTCGTGAATCCGAAACCGAGGCATTTGAGGGGATGGTAGATTAATTGACAGGGCCAGCGGTGGCCAAAAGCGTGGAACACCGAGACGCCGAATAAGATACGGTCCAGGTAGCGATCCAGGAATTTGTACTTGACGCAAGATTGATGCAGAAGACAGGCGATGTTGTAGAGCAAGCCGACTCGAATGTTGGAGGGGAGGTGCTGGAAGAGCATCTCCAACAGCGCCAGCATGTAGTATTGCTTCTCGCCGGCGCTGTACATGTTGACAAGGAAAAGGACGCGGTCGTGGCGACAAAGTAGACCCATAAGGCCCGTGTCTTCGAAAAACTTGGTGCTGGCCTTCTCGTGGTTTTCATCTGCGGCTTTGAACGAACTCTCGCACTCAATCAGCACCGAGCGCGGGACTTTGAGTCCAGGGTCGTAACCATCTGGCTCCTCCTCCATCCGCTGCTGCTTCCCTGGCTTGGGCTTGGGCGGGCGAATACTCTCGACGTGCGCAGCCATTTCGTTGGCAGTGCTTTTGGGCACGAATACCGTGTCCAGATGTGTGCGACAAGGATCCCGGCCACCGGTGTTATGTCGACGTTTGTGGGTAAAACACCCGTCGCCGCAAACCTGAATATCCACTGCCGGCGAGGGGTCATGCTTGAGGTCCCCGAAACAAGCGGGGCAGCGGCGGTAGAGGTACGAGGTAGGGTGCGTGAGCGGTGGTGGTTCTGGGAAAGGGTTATGTGGCTGTTTGGCCTCTTCTTCGTCCGCCTCGTCCGACGTTTGCCGCCGGCGTTTGGTGGCTTTTGGTGTGGGTGTATCTGGCGTCGAGGGATGGAGGGGGCCGCGACCCGCTGCGGACGTGGGCCGAGTGCGAGTGGGCGTGACCGGTGTATCTGGCGTCGAGGGATGGAAGGCGTTGCTGGGCGTCGCGGCTGCAGGTGTGGACTGAGGGGGCGCAGGAGAGCTAGGCGGCAATGGACTCGAGGGACGACTAGCCGCAGACGTGGGCGTCGCGGCGGCAGGTGACTGAGGGGGCGGAGGAGAGCTAGGCGGCAATGGACTCGAGGGAAGCACGTCCTCGCGGGCCACAGGTGTCGCTGGTCGTGCAGCGGGGTAGTCGAGGGCAATATCTCGCGCCATGTCGATGAAACCGTCGAGGCGCTTCTTTGTCGCCAGGGTGAGGCTCGTGTACCACTCCAACGCATTACCGAACCGCACGCGCAGAGTGTCCTGGGGTTCAAGGCTTAAAACAGTTTGAGACAGCTGTAAACAAACTTACCTTCGTCGCCAATTTGTAACCGCTTGGGCTAGGAACGCCTCGAGCGTGTTGGTGAACGCCGTGTTGTTCGGGGTCATGTTAAGGAACAACCCCTTGACGAAGTCGAGGACTTGCACGTCGACCGCAAGGCTGGGATGGCGCGGGGAGCACGGGAAAAGCCCCGCCTTCAACAGATTCGTTGCTGCCGGGAAGCAGGTGCAGACTCGAAGAGAGATCTGCTCGATGGCTGAAAAGTAAAAGTTAGAACATGTACGCGTCGAAAAAAAGAGGGAGCCGTACCGGTCATGCGAACTACTGCGATGGCTAGCGTGCGTTTGTTGTTGCAGTGGCACCCGGGGGGACTTCGAAGTCTCAAGTCCTCGATATTGCGAAGCGAGTCCGTCTTGTACAACAGCTGAATCCACACGGGGATGAGCTGGGGAATTACGGTGTGCGTCCAGGCGTGCCACTGGTTCTCGCGACTTCTCTGTTTGCGCGGGCTCTCGGGGCGATCGGACGGAACGAATTCCGACGTGTAGTGGCCATTCTGTTCTCGGTCTTCGTACGCATCTCGGTCTTCGTAGGCGTCCGGGGGGTCGACGTCCAGGGCGGCGTCGGCGTCAGTGCTGCGTTTCAATGGACTTGACGGGACCTTGCCTCTCCGGAAGAGACGTTGACTGAAACTGTCCCCGTGCGCGGTATACAGCAAAGGTTTTGGTAGGCGTGCTTTCGGTATCGACAGCAGGTGAGACGGTCCTGCCACTGGAAAAATGCACCGAGTCGCGGCGGTTGGCCATGGCGGGCTACGTAGTTCTTCGTCGGTGAGGCGCAGGGGCATGTTGGCTGGGCGAGACGCAAGTCTTCAGTTGGCACACTTGGTTCAAGAAGAGTCCACTTGCCTCAAGCACACTTAAGCGTTTCGGAACTCTGCTCGGAAAAATAGCATCAGAGGACGACAACAATCAAAGCAATGCCACTCACCGACGAACAATGGTAAATGGTAGAATATGGAAATACTTTATTGTTACCGTGTCGGAATCTGTTCGGTAAAAAAAGACACCATCAGTGCACGAAAACAAATTAAAGCGCAATGCCACTCACCCAGGAACAATGGTGGAACACTTCCAGCTGAATCAGAACATTTTGTGAACATTTTGTGCTTCGCAGTTCGTACATAGATTAAGTAAATTTTAAACGTCTTCGATTAGTAAATAAATGCAGTACAGCGCTACGTATAAACACATTTAATGATGAGACGACATGGGTCACTGGGTAGCCTCCATCTTGGCCCGATCGACCATGGCCTTGATCTGAGTAGACCAAAGTTCCTCTAAGTCGGTTGTGAGAGTAGTAGCAAAAATAAGCTAGAAGACTTACGAATGCAGAAGAGCCTTTGACACTCATGCTGGAGGGGTCGGCATGAAAGCGATTGTGAAGGCGAAGGATGATCGACGGCCACTCGACTGACTCTGCCAACGTGTCGAGGGGGACGCCTTTGTACAACGCCATGTGCTCACGCACTACAAAAGATGGTCAGCATTTGGACGAAGCAGGAGACATAGGACTTACTTTGAAGGTCGAAGGCAGCGCGTCGAGCGTCGTGCAGGGGAAAGGGGTTCCTCACCTCGACGATGCGCATGTCGCGCCCGAGACGGCGCGCACGCACACCGTCGTCCCAAAGCAACAAGGACCTGTGCAGGCGGCGGAGCTTTGTTTGGCGCTCACCGTGTCGTCCAAGCTGTCGTCCGCCTGGTAGGGATGGCCAAGTCTTTCGCGAACTTCTTGGCAGCAGCGACGTACTCGTCGATGAGCCCGGGCTCTCGGAAGGGATCACAGGAGACTACAGTAATGATTAGCCACAGGAAAAAAGGAATAAATGAGACACACCGGCGCGATATCTCAACTCGTCCAGCCTGAAGTCATCCCGCATTTTCTGGTAGACGTATGCCTTGATGTGTTCTGCGTCCTCGATTGTGTCGTCGTACCCATGGATTTCAGCGTAGTCGGCCGCTAAGGACAAAAATGAGCGTGCGAACGAGACGGGACAAGCGACTTACCCTCCCGCTTGTAGTGCAGTTTTTTCGCGATATTGGTGGGGTCAGCCACTGCCGTCACAAGTCAGTTGAGAACATTGAATAAGCAACAGGACGGACGTACAAGCTGCTGCCTTCGCTGTGCAGACGCGGGCACGGCCCTCCGCGCGCTCGTCATCGCTTTCGGTATCCCGCCCCCTCGATGTGCGGGGTAATGCAGATGCAGGCTTGAAGACCGGGAACGGGCGATTGCGAGTGGTACGTTCAGCTGGCATGTCGGATCAGCGAGGCGTGAGTGGCAGTCAGCTGGAAGGTGCGCACCTTTTAAAGGTCGCCATTGTGCGACGCTTTGATGCCCTTTGGTACTTAAAATAACACTACTCTTACTACACGAATTAGGAAGGTGGCTTAAAATAACACTACTCTTACTGCACGAATTAGGAAGGTAGAGCGTACATTATTGTTGCATGTAAAGTCGCGTGTACATAAAATACGTAGGGTTAGGTAGTCATGGATAATATGTACGACTAACTACGCAATCTGACGATTGTCTGTCGAAGATAGCGTGATCAGAGGCCCGAGAAGAACTACGTATATGGAAGACTCACGGTCGCGTTCGCATCCTTTGCCATCTGTCTGGTGTCGGATGTTCTTCATGTACGCAGTGATTTCGGCGATGTCGTCCGCCATCTCGTCATCGAGGTCGAATCCGTGAGCCACGATGAAGTCCGCGGCTACGAGCGACCCACCGTTAGTTGAAGCAAACGCAATGAGATGAGTAACTTACCTCCTCGGATATAATCCAGGTGTTTGACCTTGTCGTTGGGGTCGGCAGCTAGAAGGGTGTCATCACATGGTTTAGTGCAGACATGCACAACTCACCTGCGGCGGTTCTCGCAGCCAAGACGACACCGAGCGCCTTGTAAAGGGGGGTGTCGAGTTCACATCCTTCGCCGTCTGTTTGCTTCGTGTTCGGGAGCTCTTCGCATAAGCCACGATTTCGGTGATGTCGTCAACTATATCGTCGTCGGGGTCACTTTGTGCACCACGATGAAGTTGAAGGCTACGGTGTAGAAGAAGGTTGGTCCGGGGGTAGACCAGAGTGGTGAAGGTCGTGACTATACCCTAGGCTGCAGGCTTCAAGTAGTTAATAGATTCTGGACTCAAGGAAGTATTAGCTCTTGGCAACGACACAGATACTCCAGTCCGTCTAGACCACTCGTGCTCGATAAGGACAGCAGAAATTGCTCGGACTCGGAGAGGAGATAGTGGGGAAGAAGAGAAGATGCTCTCCATCATGTTACTAATTAATTAGTACATGATCGGGTGGCTGAAACGGTCTTGCGTCACCAGAGCCGAGCGAACACCTCGAGGCAAAGAGTCCGTTGAGAGAGAGAAAAATAGATACAACCCACTAACCACACCATCGAACCCAACCTGCTGGGGAATGCGCAAAGACGAATAGGAAGACCGCGCTGCCACCACAGCGCGTGCGGGAGGTGGACAAGGTCTCGGAGCACGTCGATTCCCAGCGCACACCGAGCAAGTAAGGTTCTCCGGATATGGCGTCGCATGAAGTTCCATATAAGTAGAGAGGAGAAATGTATACTGTGAGATGAGATAATAAAAAATATATGAGTGAGCAGAGATGATCTGGGAGACAAGTAAAATAGAAAGAAAAGGCAGGCCTTGCATCCTTCGAAGTATATCTTGTTATACACGTGTCTCGCTCGTTGTTGGCGCGGTCATGTGATCGAGTTTGAGTACGCGGCGATGTACGCGTTGCATCGGTATGCCTCGAGGATCCAAAGAGATGACCTAGATAATAAAAGGAGAGGGACGACGAGAGCATAGGTCAACAAAATAGAGGTAGAGGAGTATAAATGAGTTTGGCGTAACGCCTGAGAGGAGCTCGTGCGCAATTGATATATCCAGGGCGATGGCCTTCCACAACGGCATACTGTGAGGACGAAAAGCAGCAGGAGAGGAGCACCTCGCATTATACCGGTGTTTGGCCTGTCCCGGACAGCAACTTAAGGCTCATCCTAGGCGAAGCCACTATTGAGGCTCCGCGGCCGACACACCAAGCTGTCCCTGCGAGCCATTCGCATGCACTGCGGCGCGCTGGTGTTGCGCGCAGAGTTGTCAGCGGTGGTGCGCGCCCTCCTCTCCAATTTTCTCATCGACGCTATCTGCGATGCTCAATCCGAACACGTGCATATTGTCGATGCTGAAATGCGAGAGGGGAATCAGGGCCGGAAAGCCAGCACTAGCGCGAGGGGGATGGGTAGAGCGAACTGCTGGCATTGAAAAATATGAGCGTTTGTGGTGGCAGTCAGCGAGCAGGCACGCACCTTTTACAAGTCACCATTGTGCGGCGCTTTGATGCGCTTTGGTGGCGGTATTAGCCCTTTCCGGTATCTGTGGAATCAATAAGTTTTTAACCATCGTTCTATAGAAATTGAATGCACGTTACTTCTACTTCAATACAAGTTACTTCTACTTTGAAGAAACACTACTCTTACTACACAAATTAGGAAGGTGGTGGTAGAAGACAAGATAGAAAAGCGATCAAAAACCAAACAACGCGACTGTGAGGGCAGCTCAGACGGCAATCGCTGCTGACGGATGCAAGTCCGATTAAGCCGAAATCCGATTCGGTCCGCCCACCCTTTGCACAAAGTGCAAATGAATCGAAATTTGTGTCACATATTTGAGTAAATAAAATTACATGTGCAGCGTGTTCGTATGTAGTACCAATTACATTTTTCTTTTGCAACAAAAATATTCAACGAGCCGGCATTTGAAAGTTCGTAGGAGGGATGTCGCGAGGCTGCTCGTTCAACACCTGGCAGAGACACCTAAGGTTGTAAAGGCCAGTGGGATTTCGACCACCGACGTAGAGCGGGGGGAAAAGCACCTTCACCAACGGCAATTCCGTTTCGCCAGGCACGGTCTGTGCATAATCCCCGAGGTGCTGCCATGAGGCGTTAACGTCGGGCCCGATTATCAGACCGCGTCCCTGCACTGTGCTGATGCATTTTCCATCGGCGGTTTGCCTCTCGGGTTGGATTGCATCCGCGAAAAACGAACATCTGTGAGAAGGGCGGGAGACACAGGCCAAATCCCTTTTTGCGCAAGGTGCTCTCCGTGCGCTTCTCCTTCAGCGGCTCCAAAAAACCCCGTGCACCGTCATGGTGGGAATTGCGCGTGTTAATGAGCGACGGGAACTTGCTTTGTGCTATCCCTGCGATAGTCATGTCGATGCGCTTGTTGAAAAATTTCTCGTTCAACAGCCAAGTCCCGTTCTCGACGCCTAAATTCCTTGAGAATTGTAAAGTGCGAAGTAAGTGAGCACATACCAATGTTAATACCCCAGCTGAGGTCAGGATTTTCAGGAACCGGCGTGGGGTCCCTCCCTCATCTACTTCTGCTTGCCCCTGTCCCTTGAGGTCATCTCCCTCCTCCATTTCTCCTGGTTCCATGGCTTTGATCAGGCGCACGCGTGGGAGGGCCTCTCCCGAACTTGAGTGAACATTGTTGGATTAGATATTTTATATGTTCGGAATGGAGACTCACAATCTTTCGATAACGTTGCGGAGACCCACCCAGATCTTCGCGTGGCCTATTTCAAGCTGCACCTCCACTTTGACCCCCTTGTAAATGCCTCCCTCCTTCTCGCGCGTGAACCCCACCACCGTCCCGTATTGCTTCGTGTAAGCCATCTTTCTCACCAGCTGGACCTCCATCCCCAAGTACCCGCGCCCAGTGTTCATCAAATCCTGTTTCCACTCCTTTCTCTTCACCTCCATGCGGTTCAGACGCTTGGCGAGCTCGGTCTGGGCATCCAAGTCTGCCAACGTCTGAACACCCAGAAACTGAATATGAGTTGTGGGCACGACAACCTAATGAACTTGTGTCAGAAAGAACGGGCAAGGCGGAACTGTCGTACTGGATTTCCACCATCTTCGAGGTCTTGTTGTTTGGGCTACAAACCATATGGTCATCAGCTGGATGAAACCGACGGTAATAAATAACGCACCCGTCCTGACACCGGGAATAACTCAATGTGCCCAAAAATCTTGAAGCCGATTATGAAGCCCACAGTCCCCTCGTCAATCCCGCGCACGACCTTTACCAGATCGCCGACCTGAAAGTCGTGATTGATGTGGCGAAGCTCGACGTGGAGGAGGGCCTCTGACTCCCTGGGCCGCACTGTGATGATATTCCCGTCGATATCCTCAACGCGCCCGGACACCCACAACTCGTTTCCTGAAACCACTTTTACACGGTCATCAATGAAGACATTGCGAATTATTGCGGAAAAATGGAGACGTAAACAGGCTACTGGGACGACGATGGTCGTTTCGTTGAAAAGAACGTCGGTGGTCTTCTCAAATTTAGGGATGTTCCGAATTTTGAAACGCCCTCTGGGCAGTAGGGGTCTGCAATGTCAAACTTGGGGCGCATTCGAACTGCAGCGAAACGTGTAGCGCGGTGGCAGACTTGCTTTTCGACAATGCCGATGATCTCTCCAAATCTTTCTCCACAGAGAGGTCCACGTCCTGTTGTCCGTGTGCATGTCGTCCAGCTACTACAACCACAGGATCTCCCGCTTGCAATGTGCAGGTGCCATCCTGCCGAGGATGAACCACGCCGGTCAAACCACGCCAGTCGCAGGCTGCGAAGTGGGCAAGTTCGGTATTGGTGGGGTTTGCATCTGCCGTCTGGTACATGCTGCCATGACCGGACCAGGTCTTGGCGAAAATATCCTCCGATTCCCAACTGTGCTCTTCAAGACCGCTTGCAGTCCATTCCAAATGCACACGGCCCACCTCCAGCATAAAACCCCCAGAGCGCCGCATGAGGCACTTAGCCAGCTCGGGGTACTCTTCCGAAAACTTGGCGCGATGGGCCAAGTCAATAATACCTGTGGCGCCGGGGAGTTGGGGTCATCCGTGCGGTACGAGACGCGGGGTATTCCGACGAAGGCCCAGTCTCGGACGAAAACAAGGTCGTTTCTGAGGAGGGTGCCCACCTTCCTGTGAGGCGCCTCCACTTCCCACTGTGGTTGGTGACCGGCGGGAGAATAACTTGGAGCACAGATTCCATTGCGGTAATTTCTTTGGAGACCGCTGGATGTGCGGACCATGCTGTTTTCGGTACTCCTTGACGGCCAAGCGAACATTGTGAATATCTGTGGCTTCGCAGTAAACTGCCCTAGATCCTATTCCACGGGTGAAAAGACTACTGATGCCCTGGTAGCCGGAAAGAAAGCTGATGAGGTCCATTTCGTGACGGCGGGTGACGAAGAAAAGGTACAGTGGGGCGCGCGCCAGGTCGTCGCTGTAGGCAGCCGAGACGGAGAGGCATGCTCGCTCCCATCGAAATCTTCGTCCACTGCTGGGGTTCGGTGCGTCTCAGCGCGTGCCCGCCCCTGTAGTACTCCGCTACTTCGTCGAGCTCCTGGGCTTCCTGCTCCAGAGATTGGGCCGTAGATTTGTGAACGATTTGGGGGTCGTCTGTCGGCTCGGCGTCGTCGATGAAATCCTCGAGGTCACTGAAGTGTCGTCTTCCCCGTCCTCGTTTTCGTCTTCATCCTGTCCTCGTCCTCGGCCTCCTCGTCGAAGTACCCTCGAAGCTGTCTAGAACAGTAGCCGCGACAGACGCTACATGATTACAAGTCAAGGTAATTCGTTATAAATAATTTCATGGTACATACCTTGGTACGCTGCCGTTTTGTGGGCGGCGGGGCTGAAACAGAACTTGAGCGCGGGCGCGGGGCTGCGGATGGCTAGGTTCAGAACGTCAGTTAGACCCTATAACACGACAGGACAAGCAAGACATACCATGCGAGACGGTGTTTCGAGCATTGGAGTGCCTGGTCGGAACTCCGGGGTCAATGCGCTAGATCCAACTGGCGGGGCGTCATGTACAGGCGCATCGAGATGCATAGGACTTGGGGACCGGGATGGCCAATCGTAGGAGTCGTCGCCGCTTGAAGGTGTCGGAGGCAGCACGTCAAAAAGGGAGACGCCCTCCAAGTTTCCAAAGTCGCGGCGGTCCAGGCGGCGAGCCATGGCTTCATGCGAATCCTCGTCGTCGTCGTGATCCTGGGCTTCGTCGGGGTAACTTGAACGGGATGGCACACAAAATCTATAAGTGGGTACTTACGGGACGAGTCGTACGCGTCGTCTTCGCCCTCCTGTGCAATGTCGTCGATGAATCGGGCAGTGCGTTCACTGAGAGACATCTGCAATGGTATGTCAGCGTCGTTGTAGCACGGAACACGTCGGTAGCGCCCTGTCCCGCCCTATAGCGCCGTATGCGCCTTCAATAACATTGGCCGCATAGCGACCTGATTTCTCGCGTTTTTCGCGTTTTTGGGGTCCCATGGGCGTGCAATATTATTTGAAATATATTGGGCATATTCTACTCTATCTACTATACGGCGGAGGGCCATACTTACAATAGCGGCAGGACTTGATGATGGTCAGAAGCAAGTGGGAAAGGCGGGCCGCAGCCAAACAATGCCAACATAGCGACAGCTCCGACGGCACGATGGATGCCGAGTGAGCTGACGCCATCTGTCAGGTGTCTGCTTACGGCAAGCTCTTCCCGCTTGCTTCTGACCACCACGGTGGTCGGGAGTATGGCGGGACGCAGCGCAGGCGGGAATATTGAGCTGTAAGAAATCTATGAAATACATCAACTACGTACTAAGCGGTTGGAATGACCACATGAAAACCGCTAGAAATGACGAGAAGGGTACAGTACAGGTAACACTAGGGGCAAGCAATCATTTGCGGGCTCCGCAAATCCTACGCAAATTATAAGCAGATTATGTATTTGCTCTTTATCTGCTTATCATTTGCGGGGTCTGCAAATTTTAATTTTGCTTATCATTTGCTTATCATTTGCGTGCTATTTGCGGGGGTCCGCAAATTTCAAATTTGCGGACCTCGCAAATCAGAAGCAAGTCAGATGTGCAAATAAATGACACACCTCACACCTTCCATATCTGGAGATTGATGATCTTCCAAAAATGGAAGGATTTTACATGTGTTGGTGAACTGGGATTCCCCGGATTTCACAAAGCTCCTTCTTTCATTGTGATTCCTGAGGACCATCTCTATGCTGTTATTGGAGGTACAAACCCTGGGGTTTTTTCCCATAGTGCTTGATCCATGAGTTCTACTCACATCACCCAGTCCCTTTTTGGCCAGCAGTAAATCCAGTCCAATTATGCCAATCATTATAAAGTGTACGAGTCATGCTGAGGCAACTGCAGCCTCTGGCTTGCACCAAGTTTTGAAAAGATTCAACTATGATACAGTTGAAGCAAGCCCAGAGTTGTTTTCAATGAGTATTGCTCAGTCAACTTATATTTCTGATGCCTTTGCAACATCTGGCCCATTTTATGCTGTCTATAATGGCAAAACCCAGAAGGCAATCTATGTCAGAAACTAGTGTGTATCATAACACCCCAGGATATATAGATTCTACTGACTGATTACAGTCACTGCGTTCTGTGGCCTGATCCCGTGCCGATCTGGTGCTGACCCACGTCCGCACCAGGTCGGCACGTGTCTGCACACATGTGTCAATCAGGCCACGGAACGCAGTGAGTAAGGATGTTGCTGAGCAGACTTGTAACTATCATTATGCTAAACACCAACAATTTATTTCTATCAAAAATGCATTGGTCTACATGGTCCTGAGAGGAAACATGAAGTAGATGGAGGAATTGGGATTGTACCAGAACTTGAACATGCACACATAAGAAGCTCTACCCCATAGCTGCAGGAACACTCTTGCCATCATGGACTTGCTGGAGGTAACCAGCAATGAATCTGCAAGGACCAGCCAGAGAAGCATACATAGGATGATGTAAACTCACTTGTTAATGCCTTTGATACTTTAACTTTGTATGGAACTAAGTGCCACCAGACCAATCTATCCACGCCAGTCAAAACCTGGCAGCAGTTCCTTTAATACTCCATTGATCATTGCCTTTGGATGGTAGTGTGCTGATATAAGAAAGCAATCACCCCTGATGGCCACAACAGTGTCGTGTTAGTCTCTCGCGGACAGATGCTTCAACCAAATGATCTCGTACCTCGATCTGTTGAAGTCTGTTATTAAGCGCGGGGGTCCGATCAGAGTAGAGTCTTGTTACGTAAGTGTCGGAGTTTAAATTTGGCTTCTTTTCGCGTCGTTTTGGCCGCAGAGCAAGCTTTTCAGACTTTTCTCATATGGAAACTCACATTTGGGGCTTATTTACGAGCATCTGTCAGTTCAGATCTTCACAAATTGTCTTTGAATCGCTGTGGTAGCTCGTGGTTCAATGTGATCGGACAAATACCCGTCAACTTACCTGTTTAATATTGTCGCCAAATGGTATTCAAAAAATCCAAAAATATTGAAGCAGCCAGATAGCATCTCTAGCTCATTGCTGAAGAGACAGCCAAAGTTCAAGAGGTAGGGCAAGGGCTTGAAAAGCTGATTACATAATAAGCTTTTACTCTGATCAGACCCCTGCGCTTACAAACGGACTAGTGTCGTGTATGGTGTGGTGTCAGACTGTGACAATATCTTTGATATTGAGATAAGGGAGCTGAGATATGTGTGTTTTAATCATGCTGAGATCCATGTTGGCCACTGGAATATTGTCGCCTGGAATGGCAGGGACTTTGGTTTCAGTCTTGATGCTGACACAAACTGCAGCAAGATGAGTGTAAAGGAAAGCCACAGGAGTCCTAGTTATCTGTTTGAAATCCCTTTGAGTGAGATGTAGATTGATTTGCAAACTGGTTACCTTGCTTGTGCCAATAGGATGAGCATATAAAAAAGGCATTTTATCTGAGGAATGTGCAGCAGTCAAGCAGTAAGATCTCACATGTACAGGTGGCTTTATATATAAACCCAGGTTATTGGGCATCAACATGAGGCTGTCTGAACCAAAGATAATGAATATTCAAGCTCAGATGCCTACAGTGAAAGAAAAGCTTTGCTGAGGATGCAGAACATAAGTGTGGGATAAGGCATGCTCATGTGCAACCATGTCACAATAACAGAGCTGCAGCCTAGGAAATATGCTTGCTATAATTAAGGAGAAAGGTTTGAAGACAAAAATGAGGCCGCTAATATGAACCAGGCATCAGCATGAGGCAACCTTATCAAAGATCCAAGCTTGGATGCCTGAATAAGAGGAAAGCTTTGCAAAGAACTGTACAGGTGGAACCTATGTATAAAACAAGTCAGCCATATATATATCAGTAAAATCACAAATTGCCTTGTTGTCTTGAAATCTGGTCCTGTGATGCCATCAAGGACAACATTTGAAGACAAAAAATCATGTGACCTATAGCTGTGCTGCCAGCTCCAGAGGCCTCCACACAGCCACCCAACTTGCTTTCAATATATTGACCACTTGATCATAATCATGATTATACCGTGATGCAAATGTACACGTATTGGCTAACTCTCTTCTGCACAATCATGGCCTCTACTCCTGTTCTGTCATTTACAGAGGCACACACCCTTAATGGCCATATAGATGCTCTCACACAGTAACCACGATGTCCAAAATGGGGCGGCAGCACCCTTGACCTACCTAGCTCCCCAGCTCCACCATTTGACACAGTCAGACCCTCTCTCGACCTTCCACTCACGTCTCAAAGCTTCACTGGACTCTGCACTTGCTACATTGACCCTCATTCGCGACTACACCCAAACTGGTCCCATGCTTACCGTCCGCGCGGCTACGGTCCTACAGGCTTTATGCAAGCACGCCTCCGAGCCTCAGCCAGTGTTACCCCACATCATGACCCCAATTCCGACACCACTGGCATCTTCGTCGCCGACCCCGACCTCGATGTCTGCCACGTACGCAGAAACGGTGACACGCTCTGCCCCTGACCCGGTCGTGACGGCAACAACACGCGCTGCCTCCGATCCGGTAGTGACAGTAGCAGCCGACAAGCCTATGCTGACACCGGTAACGGCTGCGCCGACACATCCAGTGAAGGCGCACAACACCCCGGATCTCGTCTTCCGTTTCGACGAGCTCCGGAAACTGCACGGCGTGCATGTAGCCACTTTGCAGAGTCCCGCACTCCTTTTCAGCAGCATCAACAACAAAGACACCATCGGCGACCCCGAGAGGGAACCTTACCCTTGCCTTCACTCACGACGAGCAATTCAGTATGGCGGAGGCTTGGAAACGAGCACCACACATCTGGAATCACCTCAGTGGCACCCTCGGATTACCCGGGGACTGTCCTCCGATCACCGCGCAGAAAGGAAAGGCTTGGCACAAAGTGGTCATTCATAATGTCCCAGTGACACATGACGGTACACCAATCACTAGTTCTGTTACCCCGTGGCTACAGCGCTGTGGCGTCATGAGCGTTATCAAGGCTGTTTCCTTCATGTGCAATGAGGAAGAGCTTGCTACACGCAGCAGCGCACCACTGCACGTCTCCCTCGCATTGTACAAGGATGCTGAGACACTGCTGCATAATGGAGCCCTCATGCTAGGCTCACACTGCCGAGTCTCTCAATACATCCCCAAAACAAAGTCAAAACCAACCGCATCGCCACCCCCATAATGCAATGCGTACAATGTGTTAGCTTCTGCAACATCACCTTACCTTACCCATCAGTGCCTACCTCACAGAGGCCTTCACCCCAAATATCTTACTGCCCTGACCACTTACATTACTGCCCTGGGTCTTGAGCTCTTTGCTTAATTGCTACCGCACCTTCTCGCCCAACTTGTCGGCCCGGTGCATGTTGTCACTGACACTCTCTCGCCCCTCTTCCCCGTCCCCCCTCACGATTACTAGTTCTTTTGCTTGTGTAGAAGTATGCCCAACATGCCGTACGCGGCAAGGGGCAAATTGAATGGAATTTTTTTAAAAAAAAGGCCATATAGACTTGATAAATTCCATCTCATTTTCCTCCAATGGTGAACTACTAGCCACTGGAGGGGATGATGCTTGTCTGTTCAACTTCAATACAAGGACCTGGAGGAAATCTAGACAGCAAGAAATACACTGATCATGATCATGATCTAGATCAATATCTAGAAGTTACTAGTGTGACACACATCCTCATTGAAACCTCCATGTTGCTATTCCACCAGTTCTCCATAAGTACTGAACAACCAAAGTTCATCAATTTGGTCTCAACTTCCAGTAGGTATCATCCCAACCAAGGTGACTGCCATGATGATGTGAGTGATATTGTGATCCATGAAGTTGTTAAGCTACAAATGTTCTGCCAGCCTCAACATATGCAGCAGCCACGATTAATCCTGGCTCCAATTCTTTGTGAGTCCTAGATTAAATCCTGACCCCAAAAATTGGGGACGCTATTGAGATTAATCCCAAGCCCGGGACAATTAATCCTGTCGTAAGTATGGTAAGTATCTGGGGCACCGCTACACAGTACCGACATGGCTGATGAGTACAATTAATCCTAACACACCAATTAATTCTAACATTGTTAGCCGGATTAATCTTACCCCAATCAATTTGAACATAAATCCTGGATTAAACCTACACCCACCACGATTAATCGAGAAATAATCCAACAGTTACATAGAACTGATCCTTATTACATATAAAGACATGACACTTGCAACTACACCATAATTAATCGTAGGCATACCAAAATTAATCTTGTGCATACCAATCAAAGCCCTTTTCAATAATTAAATTCCAGGATTATTCACCATGATTAATCCTGGGATTAATCCCACCAGGTGCCAATTAATCTGCTGCCTTTCGCTTATGTGGTGAGGGCACAGCACAACGCACCTGACGTGGGGCAGTTGCTGCCGGCTCCCCTGGCGACCCCTTCGACGGACTACGCATTATAGGGTCAGACCGTCATGGCGAGGTAAGGGAGGGGGGAAACACGAGTGGGAGGGAACAGCCAAGACGCACCAAGTGCCCTTTTATCGCTTCCAAAAAAAACCAATCTATAGCTCCCTCCATCTGCCCCCCGCAAGTGCGATCCGCATTGATAGTGCTGGTGAAGCCGTCTTGAGAACGGAAACCAAGTATTGAGAAAAGGACAAGAGCAGATCCCTTGCCACCAAGAAAACTTCACAGAGGGAGAGAAGCTGAAAGTCTTGAGGACTGCCACCCTAAGTTGCCACTTGTGTAAGTATACCACAAATCAAAAACTGAAGGAGACTCCAGGTGAGCCTCTGTGGGATCAACGCAACGGCAGGCCTTGAAGGAAAGCAATATTTCAGGGGAAATCACAAAGTAGGGTGCAGGGAACATGTGGCGAGGAGAGAAGAGCAAAGTTGTGTGATTGTTTGACAATGTGTTCATGCCATCGTGATTCGTTTATTGTTCCCGTTGAGCTTCCGAGTCGGAGTTTGAATGCCTTGACCTGTGTCGCTTTTTTTCGTACTTCGTCCACTCTTACATTCTCAGTGCTCTTCTCGCTGCCTCAAACCCCTCACATGGGTAAGTGCCTTTGAATTTCTCGAGGAGTAGACATCACGAGTTGAAGCTGGCAGGTGGCATTGTACAACTATGAGCCATTACCTTGGAGTTACCAACGAAAATATGGGTGGCATAACATGAGTGCCTTCTGTATATTCGTTTTCCTGCTTTACTAACACCCGCATGCATACACGCCATTCTGCCAGTTTGACCAGCCCTCGATAGTCGACACCATTAACTCATCGGCGACTCGACGGTTTTGATGCTGCAAGGATGCGGAGCAGCGGAAAGTCGGAGGACCCAGACTAAGGTAGGTTTCTCCTTGAACTAACTGGAGACGGGCAACTGAATAGGACTTGGGGCAGGAGGACAGTCTTGCTAAAGTGTTGCGAAAATGAGTGCATGATGAGATCAATGAGCTTAGGATAACCAACTCTAGATTAATCGTTTTCAAGCCAACTAATCGCTGCATTTCAGATTAATCGTACAAGCAAGATTGAGCAGAATTTAATTGTGGCCTTGGGAATTTAATCGGGGTCTTGAGGTTTAATCGCAGGGGAGATTAATCCTGTCTTACAAGTTTAATCGCGGGGGAGATTAATCCTGTCTTGCAGGTTTGATTGTGGGGGAGATTAATCCTGTCTTGCAGGTTTAATCGCGGGGGAGATTAATCCCGTCTTGCAGGTTTATCCGGGATTTAAATCCTGGGGTTGGGATTTAATCGCGGGGTTGGGGATTTAATCGTGCCCTTGAAGACTTAATTTCACCTGGATTAATCCTACGTACTACATATTACGGATTCTATGTATTGCTGCCTCTACTATGGTATCAGAATTAATCGCCCCAGGCTTGGAATTAATCTCCATAGCGTCCCCAATTCTTGGGGTCAGGATTTAATTAGGGGCTCACGAAGAATTGGGGGCAGGATTAATCTGCCGAGCTGATATCACTGCCAGCCTAGACGATGTGAGTTTAAGTCATCCCAGAAATCAAGTCCCAATCAGCAGGATGAAGAAAAAGCTGTTGAAAAACATATTCCCATAAAGATGTTAGTGCCAGGCAGTTTTGAATTCCAGTGGCTGCTCATGCTTACATCACATATAGTGAACCAGTGTCCCCAATGTAGGAATCATTTAAAATATAGTTCCAACTAGCTTACCACAGTTAGTGCAAGGATCCATAGACAGAGCAATCCGATGTCCTTGATGTATGAATTAAATTAATCTGAATGCAGCCAGCTTACATATTTCCTTCAGTCCAGGGGCCATTAGAAACCCAGTCATAGGGCAATGAGGAGATGACTATAACTCCTTCACAAGCCAAGAATCCAATTGGATATGGTTCTTGAAGGGATTGCAACTCTATTGTTACAGAAACTGTCTCAAGCTCCTGTTAACAAGCTGGTAGAGCCATTTTGTCATTGTGCTAAAGGGCCAATGCAGAACACAAAGCAGGCCGTTGAAAGACAGTCACTCCTAGTGCAGATGGATCACGTTCGAGAAAGGTTCACGAAGCTAACTTCTATAAAACCAAACCCTAACCAAAACCACTCAACGACACCTTCCCTTAATAGGAATGATAGTTTAAGTTTGGGGGTGTAGACCAAGTATTAGGTCAAATAGCCAAGTGTGTGGAGGTTTCAACCGTTTGAGAGGGTCTTGTAGTTGAGCGTGGTGCGTTTTGTTGGTTCGAGGAGCACTTTCCTTTGTTCACGGATGAATGTAGGTTGTTTAGTATAAGAAACAGACTCGAAGGTCTGGTGTGGTTTGTTCCGAGGAACGGGGTTGTGCTAACACGTTGGTTTAACAAGCTCACAACGATGGTTCGCGGACACAGGGACACAGAACACAGGACACAGGACACACAAGAAACACATTCACGGACACAATGACAAGACAAACACAAGACACAGGACACAGACACATTCACGGACACAATTCCACAGTTCAAGTTCACAAGTCCACACGGATATTAATCCAAAACCACAAGTCACTTTATATCAGGTGAAAGAACAGTCGCGCTGGCTACTGAGCTCTCGAGCCAAACCTATCTACAACACTGCTGTGTCTAGAGGCGGGGTATGCTACTGTACTGTTAAACTGCCTGCTCTTTTATACTACTCTCTTATCATGATGACTAAATAATATTATATACACTGGTCCGTTTATCCGTGAAATCTGACTTCCGTCCGCGATTGCCAAATATAGATTCCTTCTAACTCCTCTGTAGTCCAAGTCAGCATCAGCGCTTCTAGGCGGGTTCCTAGGTACTGTCTGGTTATTCGAGATCGTCTCCGTGTGAGCGCGACTCTAGCTATATGACCGGTAGCTCTCCGTGCGAGGCTTTGCGGAAGCTTCTCGGGATGTCTGCATGATTGTTTATACTAAAAATCGCAAAATAGCTGCGTTTCATGTGTGGCTGCTTTCACGGCTTATCACAGTGGAGAAACTTGTAGAGCTTCTGTTGAGGACTCTGGATAGGACCAATCTTCAGAGTGGTATTCTTGTTTGTCCAAGACACTTTGACTTGATCAAATGAAAGGATGCAATCAAATGCCTATGGGACAACTACAAAACCAAAAATGTACAGGACATGGTCACTATTGCACAGCGGAAAACATCCGCAACAGACTGATGCCCACACAGGACCAAAGAATCTGGAATGAGCAGGAAAAACTGGGGATGTGTACAGTGCCAACATAACCGTAATGAACTTGGATGTAAGCATCCAGGCAACTGCATAGTTGCGGCAACTCACTTTATAGAAACTATTCGCCCCAAATGGAACCCATTGTGTCAGAATTTGGATCTGTGTGATGAACTAGGCACATATGATGACAATTATGCCCAAGAGCAGCCTGAAACCAACTATGTCATCTTTAATGCCAACTTCCAACTGAAGGAAATCTCGCATGGTTTCCAGATTTTCGGCCAAGAATCTGACACAGTAATGCAACAAATTCCCGCAAAAAGATACAAGACTTCTCTTCCTGCAGATAAGATGACAGTCTACATATACACTGTAATAATTGACCCTGGCACAAGAGATGTAATATTCAAAACTATGATCATGGATGAAGAAAAAACAACCCTGAACACAGCCCACTGATACCCCTCCCCATTCCTCAACAGCCCTAATGGGAGGCCTCCTTTGGATCCTCCAAAATACTCAAAGAAACACAGAGCTAACAATTTGCTCTTCATCGGACTACCTGGCAAAGATACTGGTCACTGATCACCATTAATGTTGCCGTGACTCAATAAGTCGAGTTGCAACTTGCCAAGTCGACTTAAGTCTGAATTTGACTCAACTCAACTCGACTTGGCCCAACCAAATCACTTGAAGTCAACTCAAGTCGATTTGTTTTTTTGTAGAGTACTCGTGTGGATGCACAGTGTCACCTACATGCATATACACATTGAAAAAGTACTGGAATCATTTAGGGGAAGCCATCAATGGGCCCCCAGATCAATCACTATGCACCTCCGGCATTTCAAAGTACAAAATGCCCGCAAAATTGGGAACCTCTCTCCTGATGTCTCATTTCTCTTGATTGTCGGTCATAGAGGTCAAAACCCCCGGCCAGTATTCTGCAAGTGTTGCTGAGCTATTCAGACATGAAGTTGAGACGGGACTTTTGGTAGTTGAATTTGAACATATGCAGGGTTTCCATGGCTCTCAGATTTATTCAGTCATGGTGCTTAGTATACATCTCAGTGGATGAGGAAAACACTTGTTCTGAAGGCACAGATGTTGCCTAAACTATGACATACCTGGGCCATGTGGCTTTCCAATGAATCTACCAATGAAATATTGTCAGTGCACTGTGGGCAAACTCGAATGAAGATGTACCACCCAGTAGCTGACTAGGTCCATCAAGCTTCTCGGAGGAATCACACTACGCTCATAGTGCCTCATCTCTTCTTCAATTGATTGGTTTCCGCCCCACTTCTGCCTTGCTGACCATGTCAATGACACTGGGCCACTTGGACCAGTCCTGTGAGGGCCACCATCGCTGTCCTTCGACTACCTGGGACTCCCTAGAGTCATGAGACTCGGAGTCCTTTGGCCCGCAGACTTCACTTTGCTGGGATGGTAAGCTTCAAGCTTCGAAATTTGCTTTATCACATATTATAGTGTTTGTGCAAGGTCACCAGTTCTCACTTTAATAAAGCTCCATGATACTCGATGTGCAATGCAGGTCTTGATTGATACTATGGCACATGTCCTGGCAAAGGAAGCTGTTAGCAAAGCAGCGACTCATGCTGGACTGGAGTTGCCTTCTTTCATTGGTGGAGGTAGACATATCAGTATCACTTGCAATGAATGGTACACGTATTCTGGTGAAGAGCATAATTACGATTCAGATCAATTGCCAGATCTAGTGTAGGTGTTCCAAAGTTGGAATTTGTTGATGTTAGGGCTCCAACAGTTTCTGTTTGTAAATATGTTATGCAGTTAAAAGTGTTCTTGTTCTTGTTTTCGTTTAGTTTGTGTACCTTGGAAAACAGTTACAGCTATTTGCATATGTAATGACGCCTCGATCAATTTTGATGAAGAAGAAGCTCCGAGACGCGTCCTCTTCTTGAGCCTGTATCTTGCTCATTTCTTGCTCAAATCACTCGAGGCTAGGTGCGTTCTGACGCGTTTTAACGGGGCTATCCAGCCAGCTTCAACGTTTAGTTTTGACCAAATCGGCGGCCTTCGGTTTACTTCCCCGCCTTGCACATGTTCTCCTGGGCTCAGTTCTTGACCAAATCTCTTGAAAGTAGGCGCATTCTGACGACATTTTCTGACGTTTACCTCACAGTTGCATTGATACTCCGCTTTCCAAACCCGGCTTTCTCCCACTAGCCGCGCTTTTTCCCCTTCTTTCTTGCTCATTTTCACACCGAAACAGTACATTGCAGGTGTGTTATGAACCCCTCTGACGCGCGATGCGAGCCCAACGCCTTCAGCAGCGTACATACACGCCCTCCTAGGACAGATGGGGAATCACAGAATCAGCCTTGAACCTCTAAGAACAGGGCCACCTCCCCTTGAAGACCATCCTCGCATGTGTTGGGTCCTCTCATAACACATTCTTTCGCATGCTCCACATCTGGCGCACGACTGGCGATGTTGTGCACAGCTCCAACTGCCCGGGACGACCACGACTTCTGCACTATGACGACCTTGACTACCTCCTCACCCTTGTCCGTGACCGTCCTGATTGGTTCCTCAACGAACTTCTAAACCTGCTCAAGCACAACCGTTTCATTTCTGTCCATTACACCACTATCCACTGCGAACTTGAGCGTGCCAGCATGTCTACCAAAGTGCTGCAGGAGATCACAGAAGAAAGATGTGAGCCATCTGGCAATGATTACATCCGTGTCATGGCAAATTATCCCACACACTATCTCGGCTTCCTGGATGAGACCTCGAAAAATGACAAGACTCCCGTGCGGCACGTCGGACATGCCAAAAAAGGTAAACGTGCTACTAAGCGCCGGAAGACCGTTCGAGGGCGACGTCTCACTGCGACCGGACTCCTTACATGCCGCGGTATGCTGGCCAGCACTGTCGTGGAGGGATCTATACATCGAGATCAATATCTCGCGTACTTGGAGCACCAGGTCGTGGGTATATCCATCACTCTTCATTTTATGCCGCTCACGTTTCTTTACCTCTAGCTTCCTCTCTGTTCCCTGTTCCCTGGCCCACTCAGTGTTCTCATCATGGACAATGCCAGGATACATCACGGGGCTGAGATTCTTGAGCTGTGCGATCAGTTTCATCAGTCTCTCAGTCTCCAAATCTTTACCTCATTATTCACATTGTTTCAGGTGTACGCCTTGTTTACCTCCCACCATATTCGCCAGACCTCAATCCTATTGAGGAGGCTTTTTCGCAGATCAAAGCCTGGATACGCCGAAACAATGATGTTTTCCCGTATGGACCAGATGATGAGCCTCACGGTCTTTTTTATGACATGCTTGAAGCGATGAATAATGTCACAGAGTCTGATGCTATAGGCTATTTTATACACGCAGGATATTTTTGATGTACAAGAGCTACGACTGTCCCCCAAAAAAACTACACTGTGAAGAGTACAGCTCATTGATCGCCCCCTTAAGCTCAGCTATTTCGCCACGCAGAATCCCATTTCCGTTAGCTCGCTGACCTCAACAAATTGGAACGCATCTGTGCGCTTGAACTTCTGCTCCTTGAATCTCATGCAAATCTCGTCATCAAGATCGTACTGAGAATAGAAGTCTTCAATGGAAACATCGAGACCAGGAAGACGAGGAGGAAGGATCAGCATGTTGGACGTGTTTGGAGGTAGAATAAATGCTTCACGAATGGCCATCGCAGGAGCAGCCTGAGGTCGCAAGAAAGTCAGAACTTCGGGTCCGATATTGAAATGGAATTGTGGTGATGCGACCGCATTCTTAGCCGCTGCTGCCTGCTCTCGAATTTCAAGCTGGCGTTGTTGAAGAATGGGGGAACGTGCAGCACGAGCAGCAGCAGATACTTTGTCGAACAGCTGGTTGTTGTGAGGTGTGTCAATATCGGCAAACTCTTTGCCCTTGAACTATCCCGGAATCAGTCATATAACGATTGATGGGCTTGAAGCCTACCATAGCTGCAGCCCAACTTTCTATATGTGCGTGCGACAGCGCGGAATGATCCGGATCGGTACTGCCAACGAAGCAATGAGCACTGCCGCAGGGTCCACCTGGTGCCGTGCACTTCCATCTTTCCCGCAACTCCCTGATCTTGTCGTTCAGGGCCATGTTCCCGGGAAGAATGTCACGCGCTTTTGGCACCTAATAATTCTGAGTAAAGAATGGTGGCAATGTGAATCCATTCACCTTGGTTTTCTTTGCACCTTTCTTCGCTGTCGTGCCTGTCGAACCTACATCATCGTCGCCATTTTCTTTGTTAACCGCATCCTAGAACCATAAATCAACAGCCAGAAGCGCCAACACCGAACTTCCTTACCACTTTTGGCTCGATGAGAATTCTTGCGGAAGGGTTGGTCTTGATGCTGAGAGCTTTTTCGAGCAAATATGTGTATTTTGTCTCACTGAGTCGAATTGGGTCAGTGACTTGGCATGGGATGGTGAATGTGATGCTGTAATCTGAGAAATGGAAGGGAGCAGAGTCGAGAGCGTTGTTGAATGCTTCTAGAATGTGGGTGTGAAGTACGATCCAAGGTTTGTTGCTCAGTAACTTGAAAACATTGGTGACAGGTAGACCACGAGAGTTCTTGGGTTTGCGCATCTGTTCAGGGGTATAAACGACGATTTTATAGTTGATTGTCTGTGGCGGAGCTTCTGAAAGAATCAGCAATGTCATCTGTGCAGGAAGGAAGGCATGCACTTTTCTTCTTCTTCTTCTCCGGAGATTTACTTCACTTTCATTTCTTTGGGAGTACGACCTCCTTGTCCTCATTCTCTGATGTAGACTGGTCACTTTCCTCGGAGTCGAAATATTCCTCTGCATCTGGGTTGTGCTCAAAGTTCAGTGGTCATGTCCGCGCAGGAAAGACACGTACTTGGTCTGTTCCCCTTTCTCGCCAGTCCCTCGTCCTCCGATCCAGGCTCATCGCCTTCCTCCGAATCTGCGTATTCCTCTTCCTCTGGATCATCGCCGAAGGTTAGTGTCCATGGCTGCGCAGGAAAGAACGCACACACTCCTCATTCTCTTCCCCTTTCTCGGAATTTCCTCGTCCTCCAAATTTGCATCTTCCACTTGATCAGAGTCGTCCCCTTCGCCTTAGACCTCATCTGGCTCTTCATCAAGCAACGTTGCGTCCGGGTCAATATCCATTTCGTCTGCTGAGTCAAGATCATCTGCTGTGGCAACCTTTGCGATATCGATGGAAGTGGAGATTTTGCGTGAGGATTTACGAGTGGCTGGCATTTCGATCACTACTGCAAGCGTCAGGTTCCCATCGTAGTTACGAGGGGGTCATAACGCACCTTCAACGTGAAAATTTGGTGTGGAAATGAGCAAGAAAGAGGGTAAACAAGTGCGGCTGGGCGTGAAAGACGAGTTTTGAAAGGAAATTATCGATGCAACTTTGGGGTACTGTCAGAAGGCGGCTGAGGAGGCGGTCAGACCGCGTCTGCTTCCACGAGATTCAGTTCAGAATTGGGGTCAGGAACACGCGTGCAAGACTGGAAGTAAACCGAAGACCTTCAACGTGAAAATTTGGTGCGGAAATGAGCAAGAAAGAGGGTAAACAAGTGTGGCTAGGCGTGAAAGACAAGTTTTGAAAGCGAATTATCGATGCAACTTTGGAGTACCATCAGAAGGCGGCTGAGGAGGCGGTCAGAACGTGTCTACTTCCAAGAGATTCGGTTCAGAATTGAGGTCAGGAACACGCGTGCAAGACTGGAGGTAAACCGAAGAGGTGCGCGACTTGGTCAAATTAAAGGTCCGAACTAGAGGAAATGTTGTGTTATATCCGTGTCCGGAAAGAAAAGGAAAACGGCCAGAAGGACAGGCGGCCGGAAAGCCGGAGGGCTGGAAGGACGGATGGCCGGACAAAGTGTTGGGGGCCGGATGAAGGTCCGGATGTAAAGCGATACCACAAGAGTATAAGGGTACACCAATTAACTTGGCTCCGAAGGTCGGATAGAGAATAGGGCAGAGGTCGGATGATGGAGCAATGCAGAGGCAAAGCACGTTAATTATCAACTGAGGTTACATCCAAAGTAAGTACATATTTGTACTAAGTACAGAGATAGTCCAGATGTGTTCGGAGAAGAAGTAAAGACAATAGGAATAAGCGAAAACAATAAAAACAATAAGGAATACATGTGGAGCATAAGTCATATGGTCAAAGAAGGGGAAACACTCAGTAAATCTTCATTGCGTAAAAACCCCGAGGGCGTGCGTCAACGACCAAGGCCGGACGTAACAGCGAGTGAGACGGACGCGAGCCGGAGTTCAGATGACATGTCCGGAAGGAAGGGAAGTCAGATCCGAGCATCCAGACGGAGGACAGAGAGATCCAGATGGAGCCAGACAAGTCTGGACAGATCCGGAGAGGGTCGGAGGTGCACGGGCGTAACAGTATCCCCCTCTTAGGTTCCTTGCCCTCAAGGAACCAAAGAACCGGAGGAATACGATAGCTGGAGCCGGATGATGATGGAGGAATGACGGAGGAGTGACGGAGGAGTTACGGCATGAGACTTAGAAGTCAAAAATGCGCAGCAGCACGTGATGGTGAGAGTGTTGTTAGGGAAACAACAATTTTTTTCCTCTTACCACCATGTCGTCTGCCAGCACCACCAACAACAACGGGGATAATACCCCACCGCCACCACCATCGGGGAACAAGGGAAAAGGACACGAAACGTCAACGGATGCTCGGGCCCGAGAGGAGGCTGAACGGAAGGAGGAGAAGGAATGACAGGAGAGAATCGCGGAGGAGGAGAGGGCAGCAGAGCCGGAGGAGGAGAGGAATGCGCGGCTGGCCATGGTGGAACGCGACCACCAAGTTGCGTTGCGTCTTGCCGCAATGGACACGGAAACCGCGGCTACGGTCTCTCAGGCAACGCAGCAACGCGAACGCGCGCTTCAACTGCGCGCGTGAGTCAACGCCAGCACCGCCACCGATGCCGAAATCGTCGAGATTTTGCGACAGGTGTCGGAGGAAAAGGACGCGGAGCCGGAGGCGTTGGGTTCGAGCCGGAAGTGCAAGCGGGAGACGGAGAGAGAGGGGAAAGCGAAGAAGCAGAAGAAGGACAAGAAGGTGGTGAATTGGGAGCTCGTGATCGAAGGTAAGTGATGGATTTGCCGGACACAGTGAACTGTCTGGAATTGAACTATACCTAAACACCGCACTTTTCGCGCGTTTCGGAATAGTCTGATTACAGTATAGGCTTATTTCTGAGAGCTAGTATATGGTCTCGGTATGGCTGGCAGGGTCAGGACCACGGAGTAACGGGTACAACGGGTAGGTGACTACCCTGCGGACTGGCAGTGCTCGCCTCGAAAACCGTAGAGGAAAGTGTAGCCCACAAACCTCTAAAGAGACTATTTCTGGAGCTTCTTTCCACAACGAGAAATAAGCCAGGGATACTTACAACGGGACATGCTGGAATAAGCTTATTCCTGCTCGGCTAGAGGGAAGGCCTTCCATGTGACAGGCGTGTGAGGCCGGGGAAGCTTATAACGGAGGGATTCCGGGATAAGCGAAGGTCGGTTAAGACAATCTGATGGGATTGATCTTATTCCGAGGAAGCGAAGTCGGGAATAAGAAACCTTTCTGGGAAAAGGTTACACTAGGGGCATCTACGGAAAGCTGGAGGCCAGGGGAATAAGATCCGATGGTCAGGAGCTACGGGAAAGGGGCAGGAGACAAAAGGAATAGATGGACGAAGCGATATCAGTCAGCCAGGGGACTGGTGTTTTCAAATATCTTGGATGACAAAAGCCGCATGGTCGGGAAATCAGGGACTACCTGGGCACTGGCCAATGGCAATACGCTCGCTCATCGACAATCATCAAATTGTATTGCTCATCGTTCATCGTTAATCATCATCGGGTTCTCTGGGAAATAAGCTTTTGGGGCATATATCCTCGTGGAAATAGTCTATCGTTCGCCTCTAGGGGGTCTATCGCGCGTCTCCGAACACAACCACCACCACACACACAACACTTGCTTGTCTCATAGCTGCGAAGCTCTTAAACTATCTTATTTCCATTGCTCAATTATCTCTCAGGCCAATTCCTGGTGATATCTTGTAGTGAAGGTTCATCTTTCTGTGGGAATCTTATACCTTCCCTTCAACCTATTGTTAGGCCCTGTACTAGGGACTACCACTCGTCTGTATCTCAGCTCTTGCTTCCTCTGATCGGCCTATTTCTGACCCTCGTCTTATTTCTGTGGGCATCATTGCTTATATCGGAAAGACTTGGGTTATATTTGGGTGATAATTGGATTGTTTGGGTTTAGTTCAGAGCACATCGTTCAACGGACGGATACTGACAGACGATTTCAGCTTGTGCTCCATGCCACGACCGAGGCATTCCCTGCTGGACCGCGTCAAAGCAGGGTCACCATGCGTGCGAGGAGTGCGGCCATAGGTGGACCAAATGCCCGCTCGTTCCGGAAAGTGAGGTGCGCCATCCGCGCGTTCGAGAATAGAAACAAGCCCGGAGCGAGTCATCCGGTAGCAAGAAGAAAAGGCGGGTTTGGGTCGATGCGTCGGGCGTGCCGGAACTGCCAGAAGGGCGTCGGACGCGCATTGACGAGTTGCGCAACGAAATCGCTGAGCTCCGCACGGCTCAAATTCAAGACCACGCCATCATTGTTTTGCTGGGCGGAGCGTCATGTCAACACGACCGGGGATCACGACTCCTTGCAATACTTGGCGCGCATCGGATTTCTTGAGTCCGAAATAATTGTTTCCTTGGTCATGAAGCACGTAGAGCCGCCGATGAGACAGAGTAAGACCGGACATTCGGGTCCGGGCTTGTCTGGATATCGCTTGTGAAACTCTGCCAAGAGCTCCGGAGCGTCCAAGTCGAAGGCTGAAACCCACTGGTATTGTTGTCCAGTTGAAGACCATCCGAGCCATTCAACATAGTACTGGAGCGGACAACGACAGTAACGTCGGTCGATCTTGGAGTCGAGTATTGTTGATAGTTCGAAATGCTCGTCTCCGTTGATAATCTCGACCGGTCCGGGTGGAATTTGTTCGCGTCCGGGAAATGGATTCAGGAAATGTGGTTCTAGTGCTGAGACGTGAAAAAAGGGGTGAATGCGCGAAAGGGCTTGAGGAAGACGGATTCGATAAGACGTGCCGGAGGTTTTCTGGATGACTTTGTATGGTCTGAAGTGTGTCTCGGAGAACTTCTCCGTTGGCCGGGTGGTTGCAATGAACTCAGGCGACACAAAGACATGATCTCCGACCTCGAGGATCAGGTCTGGAAGGCGCTTTTTATCAGCAACTTCCTTGTAACACTCCGTAGCAATAGTAAGTTGCGCCCGGAGGTATTCATGGACGGATTGGAGGTCATAGATGTAGTCCCGGGCTTTGTCAACATCCTTGCCCTGGATTGTAGTCTCGTGGAAGGTGAGTGTCGGATGATAACCCTTGTTAGCGAAGAACCGAGATACGCCGGTCGATGTGTTCGGAGCATTGTTGAGCGCGAACTCTCCAAGAGGAAGGAGCTCAGCCCAGTTGTCCTGTTGATACGCACAGTACATCCGGACGTACTGTTCGAGGGTTTGGTTCATGCATTTCGTCTGTCCGTCGGCCTCCGGATGGTGGCCAGACGTAAAGTGCATGGTCATATTGAGTAGTTCGCCCAATGCGCGGAAGAAAGCGGAGACGAATTCCGTGCCACGGTCGGAAGTGACATGGGCCGGGACTCCGTGTTTGGAAAAGATGTGAATAAGGAAGTGCCGGGCGAGTTGCACGGAGGTGATATGGAAATCGCAGGGGAAAAGAATAACCTGCTTGGATGCACGATCAACGATGACACAAATGCAGTTAAACTCGCTGGAGAAAGGAAGGTTTTCGATAAAGTTGATGGAAATGGAATGCCAAGGACGGAGGGGAACTGGAAGTGGACGGAGGGGACAGAGTATGTGATCATGCTTTGTTTTGTAAAACACATACACGGAGAATGTCCGGAGAGTTGCCGGAAACCTGCGGGACGTAGATCCGGTTATTGAGAAGTAAAAGTCCGGTTGGATCTGTGGTCCAGCTCGAGCCGGAAGCATCGGACGCTGCGGATGCGAGTCCGGAAGTAGTGGCTGGGTCGTCAGGATAGTGGGAAATGATGTCGCGGTGAAGCTGATCAACATCCATGACGACAGAGGCTCGGAAACAAATGTCTTCAAGGTAAGTAGCGTTAAGCGATGCGGATAATTGCTCGGACGTGAAAATGGGCTGGAAGTTCTGAAGATTGATCTGGCTGAAGACCGTATCCCCCTCTTTCGGATAGACGTCCCATCGTCTGGTCAAAGCATCGGGTTTACCTCCGAGTTTGCCTGGTCGGAACTGGATCACCATATTGAAATGGCAGAGATATTCGGACCAGCGTACTTGCCGACGGGTAAGGGTTTTCGTCGTAGCGAAGTATTCGAGGTTTTTGTGGTCTGTGACAACGTCGACAACTAAGGGAGCCCCCTCGAGATAATGACGCCAATGAGTAAAGCAATCAAAAATAGCAAGGAGTTCCTTATCGTGAGTGTCGTAGTTGAGCTCCGGAGCCGTAAGTGTCCGGCTCCGGAAAGCGACAGGGTGAAGTTCCCCGTCATCTCCGGTGATGGAGAGGATGCCCGTGATAGCGTAGTCGGATGTGTCCGTTTCGACCGTGATCTGACGGCCGGGAATCCAGTGATGAAGGACTGGAGCATCCGTAAACGCGCGCTTGAGAGTGTCGAAAGCCATTTGGCAAGCGACCGACCAGTCCCACTTGATAGCGGTACGGGTAAGCCAGGTGAGTGGAACTGTAATGCCGGAATAGCCGTAGATAAAATGCCGGTAGAAGTTACAAAAACCGAGGAAGGACTGAACATCCTTAACATTCCGCTGGACGGGCCAATCCGTGATGGCAGAGATTTTGTCCGGAGCCATCCGGAAACCGTCCGGAGAAAGAACATAGCCTAGATATTCGCAAGTAGTAACGCCGAACTCGCATTTGGGAAGTTTGCAATACAAACCGGCTTCCCGGAGGCGCCGGAGCACCTCCCGGACGTGAGCGGTATGGTCGGACAGATCGTCCGAGTACACCAAGATGTCATCAAGGTATACCACAACATAGACGTCCAACAGATCTGCGAACAGTGTATTGAGGAAACACTGAAAGGCGGCTGGAGCATTGGACAAACCTTCCGGAACGACCCGGAAGTTGTAGGAGCCGTAGCATGAGCGAAATGTGGTTATACTCGTCGCCCGGGGCGACCTGGAGTAGATGGTAAGCGTGCCGGAGGTCGAGCTTGGTATAGATACGTGCCTTTTCTTTGTGATGCGGTTCAATCCACAGTAGTCGATGCAAAGCCGGAGACTTCCGTCCTTCTTCTTAGCGAAGAGGATAGGAGTGCCATGGGAGGAACGAGATGGATAAATGAAGTCCGCCTTCAAGTTCTGATCGAGGAACTCCTGGAGCGCCAAAAGTTCGGCCGGAGAAAGGGAATAGATGGGACCGACCAGAGGTTCCGCGTCATTGACGGTCTCAATCTTCAGATCGAACTCACGATGGGGCGGAAGATTGTAAGCCTCCGATTCCGAAAAGACATCGGCGAAGTCGTGGTATTCGGCCGGAATGCGGGACAAGTTAGCGAAGTCCGGCTCGGCCGAAGATTTAAATCCTAGACTTTCGTCGGTCGGTGTAGCACGCAGAGTATACTGGATGGTGCTTTTATCGCGAATGATGGCCCGGAAAGCAGCAGTGTTGACCAAAGACACAAGCGGGGCAGTAGTGAACGGATGAGGCGCGGGGGCCTCAGGTGGCGCCGGAAACGGTGCTGGAGGAATCCCCATGGAAGGAGCAGGTCCGGGCGAAGACGTCAGCAGTATAGACAGAATGAGAGCCGGGGTTGCCGGATGCTCTGTATCCTCCGTAGCCGGAGGGACCACAACAAAGGCCGGAGTAATCTCCGGGTGTGTCGACACAGTAGACTCGTCATAAACAGGGCTGAACTTTAGTGAGGTGTTGCGCCAGTCAATCAACGGATTGTAGCGGCGTAGCCAATTTAGTCCAAGAACCAAGTCGCAGGCAGAGTCCAGACGGGTGACGTAAAATTCCATAGAATGGACATCGCCGGAAGGGAACCGGGGCAATAAATGCAGTTGCCAGTTTATGATAGATGAGGAGCCGTCGAGATACCAGAGCTTAACCGGAGGGACCGCATACAGAGAATACCCATTAGATTCACAAACTCGAGTAGACACAAAACAGTGCGAAGAGCCGGAGTCGATGAGTGCCCGTAAGCGGGAGTTGAATCCCGTGGCAACTAGTTGTACTAAAGACGGACGCAGGGTTAGGCCCACGTCCGGAGTAGGAAAACCGGACAGAATGCCGGAAGGAGAGATAAAGTCTGCGGAGAGTAAAGATATATCATAATCGACGTAAAAGACATTAGGAGAGAGAGTGGACGTATTGAGAGTAACCTCCGGAAGCACCACGGAGTCAACACGGCTCGGACCAGGTGCGGAAGGTTCCGAGCCGCTGCCTAATTTTTTGACTCGGGGGTAGAAGAGGCATCAGCGGCAGGCGCAGGCGGATTAGAAACATTTCCAGCCTTGCCTTGAGCATTGCCCGGACACTTCCGGCAGTCAGCCGTCTTGTGGCCTTGACCACCGCAGAACATGCAGAGGTTGTTCTTCATGTGCCGCTCGCGCTCCTCGGGTTTGAGTTTACCGGAGGAGTCGAGCTTGGCCGCGTACGGTTTCGGAGTCATTGATGACCCGCCTTTGACCACTGCAGAACATGCAGAGGTTGTTCTTCATGTGCCGCTCTTGCTCCTCGGGTTTGAGCTTACCGGAGGAGTCGAGCTTGGCCGCGTACGGTTTCGGAGTCATTGATGACCCGGAGGCCTGACCCACGTTGCCGGACGTAACCGGAGGATTGGTCTTGGCCGGAGGATTGGAATTACCTCAGCCCTTGCTCTTTCCTTTGGACTTCTCACCACGACCACCACCACCTTGAGCTCCGGCCATAGGAGAGCCGGAGGCATCTCCGGACATCTTGCCGGAGGGTGGCGGATTGTTGGAAGCGCGCTCCGCAGCTTTCTCGGCCTGTCGACGATGGTAGCTGGTCGATCTGCGAGGCGTAAGCCTTGAGTCCGACAAGATTAGCCGGAATCTGGTTCTGCGCAATGGTGTCCTTGATGCGACTGGGGAGGCCCCTGTAATATGCCCGGAAGAGGGCAGCCTCGTTGTATCCCGTCATAACCGCGTGAGTGTCGAACTCGAGCTGGTAAGTAGCCAGCCGATCACCCGGCTTCATGGAAAGCGTCTCCAAAGCGATCCGGGCGTCCCCAAAGGGGTCGTGCGGACCAAAGTTAGTCGCGAGCTCCTGTACAAATAGTCCCCAGTTCCCATCCCAATGCGGAATGGGCGCCGTACCGCCCGCATAGATATTGGGCATAAACCACTGCTGAGCGGTGCCCCGAAGATACGACCGGATGTAGAAAATCTTATCTTCATTGCCCGGGAAGTCTTGTGGGCGTTCCGCAATGTGCAGATAAATCTGCGACATGAAAGTGGTGAATTTCGTTGGGTCCGAACCATTGAATGTGTCCGGAGCTTTGGAAGCGGTACAAGTGGAGCGAGGAGGAGCGACAGAGTTCTGTGCGAGGAGAGACATTGCCTGTGCCATTTGTTGCACGGCGAAATCGAGCTGCGGGTTCGGAGCGGGAATGTGAATTGTCAGACCCGGAGGTCCGGGGGTACCGGGAGGACCTGGAGGACCTGGAGGCAGCGCGGGACCAAATGGTCCCGGGGGCGGACCTCCACCTCCTCCACCTCCGCCACCAGGAGAGCCAGAAGGTCCAGGAGGACCGAAAGGGCCTGCAGGCAGGGGCGGAGTAGAGCTGGAAGGAAGATTGGTGGGTGGTTGAGCAGTAGGGTCAGGAATTTGTCCTCCACTGGCTTTACCTTTACCCTTGTCAATTGGAGCCAGAGTAGTCGGAGGAGCAGTGTGCGGTTGCAAGCCAATCGAAGTAGGCGATGGCGCGACAAACATAGTCTGCCCGGTATAAACCGGAGCAACCGGAGCAGTCATTTCCAATGGGTCGACATCTTCCGGTACTTCCACAATGGTAGCAGTGTGGACCGGATGATGAAACATGCGACGATCTGGGGTATGAGAAGATATGCCAGTACTGGAGCCACGGTCATACTCATTGAAATCCATCACCTCGGCATAAACCGATCCGGGGTATTGGGAACCGACCGGAGATTGGCTGAACTGCCAGAGAGAGCAGCTCCACGGTTTTCTGGGTCGAGAAGCGGTCTTGACCACATGGCCGGAGCATGCGGCCGAAGAGCACGCAAATCCGGTTGAAAATGCGGTTGGGACCATTGAACCCGAGGGTCAATAGGTGGTGAGAGCAAGGGTGGCTGAAAACCAGAAGTAGATTCTACGGGCTGTTGGCCCGGAGCCTGAATCGGAACGATGCTGAACTGGTGCGATCGATGACGATCTTGGCCTACATCCGGAGTGGGAACGAGGTGAGTGTAAGACATGGGAAGAAGCCAAATTAATTTGAGTTGATAATACTGTTATATCCGTGTCCGGAAAGAAAAGGAAAACGGCCGGAAAGCCAGAGGGCCGGAAGGACGGATGGCCAGACGAAGTGTCGGGGGCCGGATGAAGGTCCGGATGTAAAGCGATACCACAAGAGTATAAGGGTACACCAATTAACTTGGCTCCAAAGGTCGGATAGAGAATAGGGCAGAGGTCGGACGATGGAGCAATGCGGAGGCAAAGCATGTTAATTATCAACTGAGGTTACATCCAAAGTAAGTACGTATTTATACTAAGTACGGAGATAGTCCGGATGTGTTCGGAGAAGAAGTAAAGACAATAGGAATAAGCGAAGACAATAAAGACAATAAGGAATACATGTGGAGCATAAGTCATATGGTCAAAGAAGGGGAAACGCTCAGTAAATCTTCATTGCGTAAAAACCCCGAGGGCGTGCGAGTGAGACGGACACGAGCTGGAGTTTGGATGACGCGTCCGGAAGGAAGGGAAGTCGGATCCGAGCATCCGGACGGAGAGATCCGGACGGAGCCGGACGAGTCCAGACAGATCCGGAGAGGGTCGGAGGTGCACGGGTGTAACACGTTGAGTATGGCTGGATAGCCCCGTCAAAACGCGTCAGAACGCACCTAGACTTGAGCGAATTGGCCAAGAAATGAGCAAGATACGGGCTCAAGAAGAAGAGGATGCGTCTCGGCGTTTCTTCTTCATCAAAATTGATCGAGGTGTCATTACGTATGCAAATAGCTGTAAATAGTTGAATTTAATGTTCAAATTTTTTGGGGGGTAAGGCAAGCAGTCCAGAGTCCAGCAGAATCGGGAATGCCCTATTTGCGGTGCTTTCCGCTTGTCTGCTGTATGTAAGATTATGGGCTGCCTGAGCCATTCATCGCTTCTGGTCCAGGGAGCATGCATCCTCGCTGCTGATCTGTATATCCCCCGTCAAATTTCCTTTCTTTTCGACCCTCAGGTGAGTTGGGTATTCTTCTGATTCTTTTTTCATAAATTCAATTCAACAGTACAGGAGTTCAGTTTTCATTCCCAGTTGTGGCATGTATCTGTTATGGAATGGGGGTAATTCCAAAGGTTCACTGGAAATCCATTAGCTTTCCGATGTAAACATGTACGCAATAAGCAAACAAGCTGCAGGCTTGTTACCACCTATTGCGTGAGGGCTGTCCCAGGACTTGAAAGGTGCGAGACATTCGTCAAGGCCATTAGACAATGTTGTCCTGGGCTTCAACAAGTGCGAGACTTTCATCGAAGCCGTGGGCAAGGCAATTAAGCGAAGCGCGAGGGTGCGTTTAGAGCGAATAAGGTTAGAGGTTCAAAGTGTATGATATTATCCATTGCTTGTGGTTTATATACTCTGGTGTGACCATAGGAATATAAGAGCAAAGGATGTTGGAAGTAATGGTGGTTGGTATCCAAAGATACCAAGGATGTTGAAATAGGTATAAATAAATGGTAGGGAGGAGGGAAGTAGGGATTGGCACGGAGTGAGGCAATGGGAATAGGAAATTGTCGAAACAGTATGAACTCATGGTTGTTGAGTCCAAAATGACTATATCCATGACAGTATCACAGGAGAATTTCTGGCTATTCCAGGGGCTAGTGTTCTCTTCCCCAAATCCTTCAACTTATGCTGTGAAACCCGCAGCTCATTGGAGGCAAATAAGATCATGGAGGGTATGTTTAAGAAGATGTGGATCTGTCAGGGGAACCGCCTGTCCGTCCGGCTCCGGCCCATCGCACTGCCCCACTGCCTCATCCAATCCTTCGTCCAGAGCCCCTTCCCCGTCCGGCCGACCTTCTGTCCAGAACCCCCGCTCGAGCCCCAGGCTGCGCCTCCGCCCGGAACGTTGCCCCTCGTACCTCCGGACTCCATCCCCCCTCCCCTTCGTCCGGCCGCTCGCACTGGAACGTGCTATGCGATCAAGCTCAGAACCATTGCCGATCACTTCGGACATGTGCTACTGGCTAGTACCTATTTGCTATAAAAACCTCGCCTAGCATGGGAATCCTCATCCTTTCTTCTCTTCAGATTCTCCTGCTAGGTGCGTATTCTAGAACCCTGTATTTAGTACTGTGAATTGAGTTTACTTCGGATTCTCCTGCTAGTTCCTGTGCTCCCGCACCGAGCTGAGGTTGCCCTTACAGGATCATCTTGTAGACAGATACTTCAAATACTGATCCCATTACCTCGTCAATGAAAATACCATGTGCAAATGTTTGAAACAGTTTTTAAAATGTGTCTTTCTGTTCCATTTAGTTTGTGCTCAGTCACGACAAACAAAACAGTTGGAGCCTTAGTTGACATAGGGAAGTAAGTACAAATGAAATGAGTGCTCCAACCAGTTTCGGTGCCATGACTGGTGGGTTGAACGTGGAAGTAAAAGGTAAGCAAGCAGAAAAATCATTGATGGGATCCATCAAGGCTTGGGATCTTTGTATTGATATCGCTTTGGGGACAGTGCGCAAGCATGTGTGACATTGTCAATGCCTATTTGGATGACCATGCTAAAAAAAAAATTGGATGTGGAGAGTGCATGGGTGTTGATAGCGAATGTTCAAAGATGCCAGTTATGGGGTGAGGATCAATGTAAGTTCCTTTCCATGATCTACAGTTCATGTTACTGTGTTTGCACGATCACTGAAAATTTCAAGTAATGATATGAAAAGCCCGTGAGCACACGGCTCAGGTGATGGTGTAGTCCGAGTATATGCCTGACTACCCGGTCCACCTGATGTGCATTACCGCAGGTGGCTGTAGCTGGGCCATGTCAGACCATCATAGAAGGATCTATAGTATTCACACCACCCTAAATCAACTCCATATACCCAATTGACGACTAATGTTCACTGGTAGGTATTTTTTCAAAATTACCTCAACTCAAGTCAACTCAAGTCACTTGAAGTCGACTTGGGCCGACTTCCCAGTCGAGTCAAGTCTGACATTCAACTCAACTCAACTCAACTCATGTCAAGGCAAACTTACACTTCAAGTCTCTCAAGTCTCAAGTTGCAGCAACATTAATCAACATATGCATGAGAATGATATTACTGACCCAAAATTCCAACTATCAAGGGTAGTAATAAGTGTGATGAATGAGTAGTGTGCATGAATTCACTTTAAGAAAGTCTTGCACAATCCTGCTAGTACACTGATAAATCAACCACCGATCCTGACACTACTTGAAACCGAAATTGATGTCATGTTCAATTGCCCGGAAGTCCTACTATGTTGAGGGACACAATACTACTTTACAAAGGCAATCAATTGGTTGAAATCTCGCCCCCAGTGTAAATCAACCGAAGGAAATATGGACCGAATCCGATGCTGCATCAAGGACACATTCAACTATACTCCTACAGACAAAGCAATCTGGAAATCAATATGGTCAAGAGACATCCAACAATCAACCTCTAATTTCCTGTGGAAATGCATACACAATATCTTCTGAGTTGGAAGTTTTTGGGAACACATAGAAAATCTTGAGATTCTGGGAAGGTACCCACACTGCAAGATGGATGAGAGCCTAGAACATATAATGCTAGACTGTGATGCACCAGGCCAAGACCAGATTTGGAGACTGTGTGCTGACATGTGGGCCATCAAATATAGTTATGGGGGATGGCCCAAACTATCTTGGGGATTACTTCTTGGATGTAACCTCTCCAAGTTCAGAACAGGAGGCAGCAAAATTCTGGCAAATAAGCAGAGGCTTTTTACCATACTGGTCAGCACCTCGATGCACCTTATATGGAAATTGAGAAATAAATACCGTTTTGAGATGGACACCAATGAAGTGCCATCACAGATAGAAATTCACAACTGCTGGGTGTCCGCAATTAATATGGCCCTGAAACATGATATATTATCTACAAATAAGGTACATTTTGGTTGACTTGCTCTCAAGAGTGTCAGTAACGGCCTCTGGGTCGGCTAAACAATGAGCAACCTGGCGAGAACCCCAACCAGGAGAAACCTGACAGCCGCTAATAATTGGTGTGTTCCCCGAGCAGCAAGACCAACCAAACAGACTCCTTGTTAGGGGGCTGTATATTGTGGGTCGGTGTCGAAGATAAGGGTGGTCCTGAGGTGGACCGAGGTTGTGTCAAGGTTGTGCTGGCAGGGTTTCGAGGCATGCAGTGGAAACAAAGGTGGAGGCGGGATAACAATGGCCCTAGGTGTAGATTGCTCAGTAAGATAAATATAAATGAAAACTCAGCTCAAGAGGGATCAAACGAAGGCGGATTCGCACGAATGTTCTCAGAAAGCGTGTGGATTGTGGTGGTAAGAGACAAAGAGAGAAGGTGCCGTAATGTGGGTCCAGTGCAAACAATTATGTAGCAAACTAATGACGCGTATGTAAAAGAGTCCGTGTGTGAAAAGCCGCTGCTGAAATCGTCCCAACCTCAGCAATCCAGGAGCTACACAAAGATGAAATAGGGAGACTCGCTGCCCCGCAACAGCGTCAAGGATGGGTGCCCAATCCACCTCAAGGTCAATCCCCAACGTAGTCCAAGATGCCGAAGTGGTTCAACTTGTCGCGTTGGCGGTATGTAGCATAGAAAAAAGTGAATGTCTGTGTAAATGAGATATGTGAGTAAGGAAATAGGTGTAAAAGTCCAAGAGTTCAATATCTAATATTTCCGATGTAGCCGAAGAAATGTGCTTGACGTTTGAGGAAACGGCTCGGCTGTAAAATACATGCCAACAGGCTCGTGCTGCTGTGAAGCAAATTGACGATGGAATTGAATACAAAAGACACTATAGAGGTCAAATAGTCAGTAAAGGTGTATACGGGAGATGAAATAAAAGAATAAAAGATCTGGTCAATAAATATAGGCATTGCTTGAAATGTATGTGAAGGGTCCTGGCGACGAGCGGGCCAGGTCACCCTTCCACAGCGGGGTGTGAGGCGGAACCAAGAACAAGTTGAACAGGATATGATATCCACTCAGGTATAATACCCAGGGTGTGGATGCAACCCGCAATAGAATGGAGAGGAAGTGGGACAGGGTAGAGACAATCCCTAAGTCAAGCCAAAGCAGAAGCCTGAGATTAGATGAGGTAGAATCTACTGTACAAGGAGATTCAACTGTGCTTATATATGTTATGAATAAATTAATGTGATCGCGATCAGTTCCTGCATCGCAGCGTTAAGGAGCATTAATGCTTGATGCTCCCAGCCTCCTCTGTGTTATCACCATAGCATCTGAGGGTTAGGAGGACCAACTGTGTGGGTTTCCTAACCCTTAAATTCTTCCCGTACCCCAGTTCCTGAAGTCCGCAATCGGGCTCCTGTGTATTAGCGTCTGAGGGTTAGGAGGACCGACTGTACAGGTTCCCTAATCCTTAACATCTTCCCATATCCCAGTCCTTTGAAACCCATGATCGGGTTTCAACCGTGAGAAGGTCCCGTGGTCGCGTCAGGAGAGTCCCGTGATACAGACACGTCTGTACGTACAGACGTGTCATGCAAAAAGTTGGAACCCGGGTGATTCATGACAAAGAGACAGACAGTACTAAACACTTGGGGAGTGGGATCCTTTGGCATGAGGACTCATTCCCAGATGATTGGATTCAATCAGATCAGGTTTTAGTAGGTATACAGCCCTTGTATGCAAAGTGTGGTATCGGTTAGAACCACCAGTCGGAGCTCCACACTAGGTTTTAAAAACTGTGCATAATTGGCATTTCCTGATGGACAACTTACCAGTAACTACTGATGGAACATCAGTTACCTCAGCGGACTAATTTGGAATGCTTTGCAGACTTTCAATGCTCAAAATTAAAATTAAAAAACTCATTTGGAACACTGCTGGGACATGGGTACATTCAAGACATGCAACTGGTCTTGAGGACTACAGACCTTAAAGTGGTGACCCAGCAATGTCATCACGCCAAAGATGAACTTAAAGGAGCCAAGAAGGAACTCATAGAGCTTTCTGGTGCACTGAGTAGGATGACAGCTTCATTGCGAGAGCTGGAAGCAGAGATTTCTCACAAGAACCACATGGCAGAAGATTCTGCCAGGACAGTTATTGTGTTGAAGCAGGAAATCAAGGTACTTGACCACAGGGTTGAGGATTCAATTAACTCATTCATTATAGGTGTCCAATAAGCAGATAGCTGAGCTGGGCTATTCTCGAGCTACACTCACAGATGGAATGGCCTTGAAGATAACAGAGCTGCAAGAGGCTACCCTGCAAGTTAGACAAACCAGAGATGAACTTGAGAGAGCACAGAAAGAGCTCTTAACGTGTTCTGAGGCTCTGGATAGCAAGACAGCTTCCGTGCAGGAGCTGGAAGTAAAGATTTCTTTCAAGGATCACACTGCAGAAGAGTCTCAACAGACCATTGTTGCATTCCAACAGGAGATCAAGGTATATAACATTTCAATTGAGAATCTAATTGACTTTCTAATCAACACATGACTGAGCTTGAGGGTTCTGAAGCTATGCTTACAAGTGCAATGGCTTTGAAGACCACAGAGCTGGAACAGGCTAAAGATGAACTCAAGAAGGCACAAAAGGAACTTGTAGAGCTCTCTGATGCTCTATGTGTGGAATCAGCTTCGATTCAAAAGCTCCAAAAGGAAATTTTGCGCAAAAACATCATTTTAGAAGATTGCGAAGAAAAGAAAAAAAGGCACTTGGCTAGTCAGGTGGTGGATTCAATTCATCTTTTCCATTGTAGGCATCCCATGAGCAGATCACTGAATTCAAGAATTCTGAAACTGCGCTCACAATCACAATCACATTGAAAAGCATAGAGCTTGAAAAGACAACTTGGCAATTTGGTTATGCAGAAGGTGAACTCAAGAGGGCACAGGCTGAGCTTTTAAAGTTTTCCGAGGCTCTGGATAGCAAGACAGAAACTGGAAGGGGATATTGTCAAGAATATCCAAGCCACAACTCCAATGCCACAACAAAGCATTGAGGTACATGATCATTCCTTTGAACATTCAATTAATTTATTCAATTGTATACATCCAATCAGCAGGTTGTTGAGCTTGTGGATTCTGAAGCCATGTCCACAGAAGCAATGATGTTGAGGGCTACAGAGCTCCAAGATGAGCTCAGCAAGGCATGACAAAAGCTCATGAATCTTTATGGCGCTTTGAGTGCAAAGACAGACTTGGTTTATGATCTACAAGACCAAATGTTGCGCAAGGATGCTGTTGTTGGGGATTTGCAGGAACAGGTTTCAGAAGCACATTCAACAAACTCAGACCTTCTAGCACATAATATTCAGCTAAATATTCACCAGGTAATTTATCAAGTCTATTGGATATCATTCTAACAATGTATGTCCAGAGATTATTAGAGTCAAACAACATAGAGGGTTTCAGGACCATCCAAGTATGATTATAGTTTTCTACACTGGTACATAGCATGAATAGGCTCCACTCTATACTTCTTCATTGCAATTTAGTGTCACACACTATTTTCAAGCTTCATAGCCATCTCAGAAGGAACACAGAAGCCATTGCAAGGTGTGTTCATATAGTTGTGAATATCTTCATGCCTCAATCTGCTTTAAAGTTATAATTAGGTTGAAGATGGCCAGTGAAATTTCAGATGCAGAGTACAGCTCCCTGAGTTCTTTGATTGTGTATGTCAATCCAATCTGAGCAGCTCAATGTTCTGCATCTGAACTTGCTCTACAAGTGAAATCCCATTCTTTTCATTGTTTCTTGGTCACTGCTGGTAGGAGGTCCTTCATCAACGACATCCAGCCAAGTAGACACCCCTAAGGTTGATTGGTGGGCATGGGCAGGATCCAGAGGAGTATCTGGTACTGTGAGAATTGATGTGACATTCAAGACCCTGTTTGTCTGGTGTGAGCTCATTGTCTGTATTGAATGTTAAAGATTGAACACTGGATTCAGATCCAGAAGAGCTTACCTGGGGCAGTTCAAAAAAGAGTCAAGTCAAGAAGAATTTGTAAGATTGACATTGGCAACAATCATGATGAGTTGATCATTATAATTATATATATATAGATTCATAAACAGTTGCAAATCTATCAAGCAAAATGATCATGTGGAGAGTGACCATGTCTTCTAGAAATTGAAGAACAGAATGGGATAGGGGGAGTCTGTAGAATGAAAGTTTCAAGCAAGAAGGCTCAAATGAGACATTACATTTCACTTCTGATGAATGGACCTGAAGAGTATGCCAAGTAAATCTTATAGTTGGGAAATGATGTCCTAACCAGACTAGTTGGGACATCATTTCATGAAAAAAGGTCAGGTGATTTGAATTGTACCAAAACATTGACAAAGTGGCTGTGTGCAGGTCTCCAGAAGGATGAACACAGCTGCTTATGGTATCAAATATCCAGATTCACAGATATGTGCAAAGTAAAGCAAGAGAGTCATGTTAGAATTCATAATGTATATATATTCTACCTATAACCAAGTTTGTGTAGTCATGGTTTTCCTAATTTCTTCTCCTTCCCAGGAATGAAATTCAACTTCTGACGAAGCCCATATCTCAGCTACCACTGAAATACAGATACCCAGCTCCACCAAATCCAGAAATCGAAAAAGGTTCAAGCAAAAAACAAAAGAGGGCCTAAGAAGTTGTGAGTTGTATATTGTATTTCCAAATGTGGATCCACAACTACCCCAAGTCAGCTGGAAGGGCTCCAACTTGCAACTGGTGCTGTTGTTTTGCAGATGCTCTAGTGTATCAGCCAACTCCCCAAAATGTAGAGATCCTTTTGGGACAGAGTAGAAATGTATAGAAGCCTTATTGGGATATGAAGCAGATGCAATCCTAAGCAGAAAATTCCCAAATATGGATTGGAATCCAAAAGAAAATCTCCACAGTCAGATGACAGCAAGAATCAAATCCTTTGGAATCCCAACAGTCAGATGACATCAGAATTTGGCCTTTTTGGGTTGTTTGTCCATCATATTTGCTTCTAAATTGCGGACCTCCGCAAATTCACAATTTGCGGACCCCGCAAATAGGGCGCAAATGATGATCAAATAAGAAGCAAATTCAAAATTTGCGGAGTCCGCAAATGATGAGCAAATAGAGAGCAAATACATAATTTGCTTAGAATTTGCGTAGATTTTGCGGAGTCCGCAAATCATGGCTTGCCCGTAGTGTAAGGATATAGAGGTAAGTGAACGCTCACCCGGGTGAATGGACAGGTGCTGACGGTTCGACAGGAATGTATCGGTAGAGCGAGGCAATGTTGATGGGCGCGCAGAAAGCTCAGTGAAGGGCCGAGGAAGGGCGGGACGTACTTACGATTGGTAAGTGAGGTGCGTTTCCACAATAGGGGCTTGACTAGCTAGTTGTATTTTGTTAACAGAGCGCGCCATGTTGACATAACTTACTACGTTACTTTGGCGGTGCAGCGAGCAAGCATACACAAGAGCGCTATGCAACTGAAGGTAAGTCTTCGGTGTTACTTTGAAAGTACGGCGGAGACTGACTTGTAGAGTCCAGCGAGCGAGGCACCAGACGAACAACTTCCCGCGTTACTTGCGCGCTGCGGCGAGCAAGCGTATATGAAGCGCTAGGGAATTGAAGGTAAGGCTTCGGTGTTAATTAGAAAGTAGGGAGCACTTATGGAAGAGCGAGCGAAGGACCAGACGCACAACTTACGATGTTACTTTGGCGTTGTTGCGAGCAAGTGCACACGAGAGCACCAGGGGAGTGAACGTGAGGCTTGGTGTTAATTTGGAAGTACGGCGGAGACTGACTAGCAGAGTATAGGTGGCGTCCCGAAATAATGACTAGAGCGTGGGTTAGCGAACGAAGGACTAGACGAACGAAGGACTAGATGTGCGGGGAGTAGGACGCCCTAATAGTGCGGGCAGGCAAGGAAACGCAAGGGACCCGACGTATAGGAAGTTGTTTTTAGCATTACCTGGTAATCAAATGAGTTAGAAAAACTAAAGTGGAAAACCGAAGTGGAGCCACAAGGATGGGGGCGGCACGTACGGTGGCAAGGGAAAACGGCGCGATGCGGTGGAAGGTGACGACAGCGGGGGCAGGGGACGACAGAGGAGCGAGTCAAGTTCGCCAGCGCAGGTGCGGTCAGGTGGGGGGTCAAAAATGAGCCGAGGGTAAGTCATGTTCAGTTAAGTATACTGTTTCCTACTAACGTGCTTTCAAGGTTCTTCCTCGAATTGGCGACGCGCCGGGGATGACGCCGCCATTGTGCACCAAAGCGCGATTGCCCGATGGGGACGGCGCCTTGCCACCGAAGCACAACGAACGTGTGGACGAATGGACTGCCATCTCTCATTGGACAGCCCCTTGAATTTTTTGGTCATTGTGCAACCAATTGGTAAGGCGCTCAGTCTGATTTTCCATTCAGAGTGCTTGATCACCCTAGACCTTACAGTTTACGCTCAATCTGATTGGATAGCGCCCTAAATTCTTTGGCCATTGTGGCTACAATTGGTAAACGCGCTCTCTTTGATTTGGAATTCCGACCAGCAGCTCACCACTTCTGGAAAAAAATTCTGTGCCATTGTGACACCAATCGGTAAGGGCGCCTCTTTGATTTTGTATTCTTAACGTTGACTCCGAATCTTGCAGTATTCTCCTCTCCCCATGGCCATGCCTGCTCGTCGCTCAACGCGCAATCAGAAAATTGAAGCGCCCCCGGTGGAATCGCCGCTGGGTGTGAAGACGCGCTCCCGTTCCCAGCCTGGTCCTGCACTGAAACCTCGTGCTCCCAGCAAATCCAAATGCAAGACCGCCAAGAAGGTTTGCTGTGGTGACCGGCATCTCGGACTGACGCTCATTGGGTTTTCTTAGGTGCCACAGGCAGTCGAGGAACGCGCTGAATCCGATGAAGATAACGGACCCGAGGTACAATTTGGACATGTTTCCAAGAATCTTGACTTGATCTTTTTGGTACCACAGGACCCTCCAGAAGTCGAGGAACCAGCTGAAGCTAACAAAGATTCTGGACTCGAGGTACACGCCTCACACACTTCCCAAGAATGTTGACTAACTTCAGCACTTTTTTTCATGTACGACAGGACCCTCCAGAAGTCGAAGAGCCCGCCGAATCGAACGACAATTCTCGCCCGGTATGTTCTTGCCTCGCTCCCGAATTCTGTTATACTTATCTTTGACCAAGTATTGGGCAAGCCACGACCTTCGTTTACAAGAAAGAGCCCGCGCAAACCCCGCCTTAGGAGTAGCCATCGCACGAGCAAACCCCGCCAGCTCGTCCCTGCACGCCAACTCCTCCGCGTCTGCTACCTGCCCCCTCGACCTGAACCCTCGCTTCGATGACGACGACGATGGAAGCGAGGATAATTATTCCGACAGCGAAGAAGTTCAGACAGAGAGGAGGCGCCTGCAACAAGAGAAGGCCGAGGCGGCGAAGCGCGCGTTGGAGGACCCCGAGTTGGAGCTCGACGGCGGTGCTCAGCCGGAGGGCGACGATGACGATGACGATGACGAGGAAGAAGACGAGGTGGTCGGTTACGATCTTATTCCAGGGCCCTTGGCGCAGGCGGACAAGGACGCCGCGCTGGTGGCACGCAAGACTTACCAGACGGAGATCCGCGAGATCGCGCAACGCGCTGGCAAGAAGGTTTCCGCCGTCCTCAAAGCTATCGGAGACTTGCCGGTGTCCGTGCGCGACACCAACCCGTGGAACGCGCACCAGGCGAAGTACCGCATAGAGCATCCCAAACCCCGCGACAGTAAGTGTGACCTTCACTTCGACTCCATCACCGCTGACGTTGATCGCAGTGAGCAACGCCAATTATGCAGCCGCGAAAAGGGCGGCATACTACGAGCTCTTCGAGCACCTGTCGGGGAGGAGCTGACCGACCCTCTGGTGAGGGCAGATGCCACCGCCGAGTTAATGACGTGGTATCGCAAGCGACAGAAACTCGCAGTCGACAAACGCAAGGCAGCGGGGCACGGTATGGCGCTGCTGAGGAAGGTGGCAGAGCCGTTTATTCATCAAGTCAGTTTTTTTCTACTGTCGTGGCTGGGCAGCGTTAACATGGTATCCAGAGCACATCGATCAGTAACACATACAATATCGACATCTTTGGTTACGCGGTGGACCGCTTCACCGACACCGCGCATATTTGGGGCGGCTCCAAGCCGTTCAGCGACGCGAACGCGATGTACCCAGGCGACATTCAGCAAGATTTGTTCGATTGGAAAGCGAGGCTTCGGTTAGCTAACTTCTTCATGCATAATTCAAAGACAGCATCTAACTACCTCCTGACGGATAGAAATGTGCAGATGGAGCATCGTTGGCAGGCCAACGCGCAGGACGAGGCAACCCAGGCCATGCACATCGACTTCACCAAAGTCAAGAACGAGAGCAATTGAGACGGGATGCGACGACAATTGTCCAGGCTTTTCTTGAATCAAATCTGTATGTCTTCCTTCCCTCTTGTTGCCGAGGTTGCCAGTGGTAACCCAGTCCTAGTTTTAATCATGCTGGCCCGCGAAGACCACGACTTAGCCAGCATCCAAAATCTCTTCAAGAAGGGATTTCCTTGGAAATGGACTGCGGTCGCGCACCGGCACAAGCTGCGCTTCGAAGGCTGGCCTGCCGCCCTCAAGAGCACGTATCCCGGCCCCGGTTTCGACTTGTCCCATATCAAAGACAGCGACGCCCCCGCGGATGCGTCTCGCAACAAGGCGATGCGGGACATGCACACTACGCTTAAGGCGATTTACCTTGGCACGGCGGAAGACGACATCCAATGTACCAAGATTGTATCGTGGACGGAGGGTACGTTGGTCTATTGCCGTGTAATATTGGAAACATTTAATTATTTTTTGTGTAGACGAGCAAGAGCTGGACGATCCTAGGGACGTTGCCATCGTCACTTGCGACGACGGCACGACTCTGTTAACCGCCGCCGCATGCACCAAGCTACTCAGGGACTTGGCACCGGCGAAACCCAAGAAATCCGGCAAAGGTAAACGCAGGCGGCTGCCGATGAGAGCGCGGCTGGGCCCTCCAAACGAGCCCGTACGTCGCCGCGGCCTGCGCCATCACGAACACCAACTCCCTCGCGTTCGCCAACGCCGACCCCGCTGCGTCGCGATCGGTAACCCCACCTCCGCATCCGCGGCAGGTCCCCGATTCACCGGCCGCGGAGGAACCATCTCAAGCCGACTTCCCTTCATCATTGGTGCCCAACCGAATCAACTGCGTCTATGTGAATGGGAAGTGGTCTCATCGGGCTTCCTCGTCTCGGGGTTCCATACCCTGGCGCCCGACGAGGTCCCAGACGAGATATACCGGGGCGTATGGTATCACAGCAATGTGACGCAGGCGTGGGTCCCAGTCCCGAGAGCCATGATCCCCGTACTCACGGACATGAGCGGATGGAGTGTCTCCGTCTGAATGTTGGGATGGGCTCTGATATAATTTATTTATTTACAATTTCTGGTCTTCTGTGATGATATCTATGTAGTGCGCTGGACTTTGAATATGACGACTTGAACATACTTGATATCTGCGTAGACTTAAGGATAGGACGGACAGGACCTTGACGTGGAGGCATTTTGCCACCGTCGGGAATGAACAATGGTGAAAACTACCTACTTCATTGTTGGCGCTTTGGTGCGGCTTTCTTAAACAGGAAAGGCATGTGGGTGGCAGAGCTGGAGGGTATAAAAAGC
>WIQG01000478.1:0-87273 GCA_014925785.1 Mycena galopus ATCC 62051
CAGGTCTAAACAATTGACGTGGCTCTCTAAGAAAGAAAACCTTGTGAGACTTGGCCAGAAGACACCCCCAGCTGGGCATGAAAGAAGTCTGGTCCTGGTAGTAGAGAGCTATTTCCAAGTCTTGCAATAGAGGCACGTCATTCTCAGTCAAGCGCGATAAGGCTCGAGCGCGAACGACTGGACGGCCAAGCGAATATTCCACCATCGAGATGAGAATGGAATAAGCGCTTTTATGAAAGAGTCCGTGTTCAGAGGGAATCGAAGGACCAATCCGGGTGACTTTCCAAGATATTGACAGCGGACAGTCCCCAGATCGTCGCGCCACGCAGTGGTCACCTCCAAGCGCAGCGCGACTAGCGGTCGGGCAGCATTTTTGGTTCGACAATATGGAGTCGTGACCAAAGTTGTGGTTGTGAAAGGATATAGCTCTCCACGAGCTACATATCCGTCCAGGAGAACGGCGCCTCCTGAGCGCTCATAACACAATTCTGGTGCGCCGGAGACAGGCCATGAAAATGTCTTCGATGGTATCGAGTGGCAATCGTCGTATGGGGACATGAGGCCCGGTGCGCGTCCACGTATCCCCTGAGCGTGTCGCGCTCCTCGGTGAGTTTATCGAACGTCTTTTTCAGAACCTCGATTTCATCGTCTAAATGTTTCATCGTAGACAGGGTTCAATCAGAGACTTTTGATTTGAACAGCTCCTCGTCTCGAGGGCAGTAATTGTCCCCAAATGTGGGGCAAACGGGGAAGTCATGGTAGAAGGAGAGATGAATGTGGCAGTGCTGAGGCGCTTGTCAGATGATCGCGATGGCCGCGCCAATAGTCTTTTCTTTGTGGATAGATTACACAGTTGTTTACAATAGTACAAAAGTTACAGGTTCCTACTTGTGCAAGAATTAAATGAAGGTGAGTTTATTTACAATCGGTTCGCAGCCTAGGCTCGTTTCAGCCTCTCTAGTCTACCAGGCGTCAAGTCTGAAGATGGTCGCAGTGGGCGGTTTGGGTGCAGGCGACGGCTAGTACGTATTGCGACTTTTTCGATGAGAGCTGAGCTTAATCAACCACTCTTTCCACTGGCAGCATCAAATTCGGTACATACAGACTGACCTTCACTCCGGGCATGATTCTGTGAAGTATATTTTTTTCTATTTCCGTTATTCAACGGACCTGACTCCCATCTTCGCAGCACCATGGCCGGGGATTGGCAAACTTACTAACTTGGGTCTTGATAACATCGCGTGGATAATGAAATTAGATTTTGGGCTTGAGAGTCCTCGTTTAACGTTTAGCCTGAACGCCCCAGATAACGTAATTATCCTCCACGATAATGATATATATATATACAGTACTTTAGATATCTCAGACCATCTCCCCTCCTTCATGTGCCCATGTCAAATCCTGGTTCAGCTTCCTCTCGTATCTCCTCCGTCCCTCATGCAGAGCAAAGCTCGTAGCAGCAAGCGCCAGAATAACGCCGAGGTCACCGGAGTCCAACGCGGCGGTCTGGAAGATTGCTTGCATGAACGGCACGTACACCAGCGCGAGCTGCGACACGGCCGATATAGAGACGGTCGTGACGAGCATCTTATTCTGGAACAGCCCACACCCGATCCCGCGGTTCTGCACGGCGGAGACGAGATCCAGGAAGACGAAGCATGTAAATGTCTGTAGGGGTGGGGTGAGATTGGACATTCAAAGCGGACGGGGCAGATAGATACGCACCATGGTTTGTTCCCGCCGCGACATATTGTCGTCTTCCAGCGCGAACATATACACAAAGAGCGTGCCGACGACAATGATTGAGGCGGAGAAGAGCACACGGTATAATAATCGGCGAGTGATGATGGGTGCATCCTTTTTTCGCGGAGGCCGCCGCATTACTGCCGGATCTACTGGGTCTACGCCGAGACTTTGGCTTGGAGGCCCTGTATATCGATGAGGAGAAGAAACATCAAGTAGCACAGGCGCATACCGTCCATAAGAATATTAATGAACAATATCTGCATGGCGTTGAGAGGGTTACTGAGCCCCAGCATTGTGCTGAGCGTGATAAGTGTGAGAGCCGCAGCAGCCGTACTGAGCTGGAACGACAAGAAATTTTGGATATTGTGAAATATTGATTTGCCTGAGATGTCGGATGAGCACGAATATACCCAAGGAGAATATGGAGACGCACCCTCCTCCACTGCAGGTAGAATCGTGCTGAAGTTGTCATCGACTAGAATGACGTCTGCAGCCTCTTTTGCGACGTCCGTCCGCTCTTGCCCATCGACACGCCGATATCGGCCATCTTGAGCGCAGGGGCATCGTTCACTAAAGTACGTTCAGAGCAACGCTTACAGAGTACAACGAGAAACCTACCGCCATCTCCCGTCATCGCAACGATGGCCCCGCGCGACTGGAACGCCTCCACGATCGCCATCTTGTGCCGAGGCGTCGTCCGCGCAAACACACTGACGGTCCCAACGCGCTCCTTCAGCTGCGCCTTGCTCATCTGGTCGATGGCCTTCCCCGTCAAGACCCAGCTATTGTTTGCAGCCCCCCCGCCCACCAACGCACTGGTCCCCAGATCATTCACCACCCCGCTCACACTCCCGTTCCCATGCCCATGGCGCGAGCCGACCTTCAGTCCCAGCTGGCGCGCAATCGACAGCGCTGTTTCCTCCGCGTCACCAGTGATCATCACGACCTGGACCCCACCCGCTTGCAGCAGCCCAATGGAGTCTGCAACGCCCTTGCGCGGCGGGTCGTGCATGGCCTGGAAGCCCGCAAAGACGAGGTTCCAGTTTTCGCGCTCGCCCCCGCTGCCGTCGTGCGACGGGCTGCGGCTCCGCGCCGGCGTCGAGCCCGCAGGGCTCGCCCCGAGCCCAAACGCCATCGCGACGACTCGCAGCCCGCGCGACGCGACGCCTTGTGCCTTGCCGAGGATAACGCGCCGCGTAGACGCGTCGAGCGCGGGCGTGCTCTCGTCTGATACGTAGTAGAACTTGCACCGCTCGAGCACTGTCTCGATCGCGCCTTTCATGTAGTACATCTCGCGCGCGCCGTTCCCGTTAGTGGACAAGCTGGTTTCCGTATGCACACCGCTGACGGACATATACTTCTGCTCTGAGTTGAACGGGCGCTCAGAGAGCCGTCTGAAGGTCTGAGTAAAGCATCGTCAAGTCTCGAGGAGCAATGGAGGGTGATGAACGTACCGCCCGTCGATCAGGGAGGCCACACGCATGCAGAATGTTGAGCACCGCAACGTCGGTCGACTGCCCGATAAATATCCCCTCCTCGTTCCGCCCGATCGACGCGTTGTTGCAGATAGCGCCGATGTCAAACGTTTTGCGCAGCGCAGCGGAGAGCGTGGCCGGCAGGGGATCAAGGTGCACAATCTCGTCCACAGTATAAGCCTCAGTCACCGTCTGTTCGTTCATTGTCAACGTGCCTAGCGAAGCCCGGTCAACTTGGTCATTGCAGCAAAGAAAATGGGGACATACCGGTCTTATCCGAGCAGATGACGGAAACGCTGCCGAGGGACTCGACGGAATGTAATTTCTTGACAATAGCTTTCCGTTTTGCCATTCGCAGGACGCCGAGCGCAAGAGTCACCGTTGTTACAATCGGCAGGCCCTCGGGAATCGCGGCTACTGCAAGAGAGACTATATATGATGTCAATGCCAGTTAATTGAACTCATAGTCGGCAACACACCTCCGATAGTGAACATGTCGAGCCAGGGACGATGCTGCAGCACCCCGATAAGGAAAATGACGCCGATGATGCCAAACGATATCAGCGAGAGCTTCTGCGCCAGCTCGTCCATGCTCAACTGCAATGGCGTCCGCTTCGTCTCGACCTATTACGAATCCTATCAGCCCAAGCAAATATACAGACGTAGGGACACAGCACGTACATCCTGCACCATTGAGAACACGACGCCGAGCTCGCTCTCAGTCCCAGTTCCGATGACGATGCCCGTGCCGCGGCCGCTGCGAACGAGCGAGCCCATGTGGGCAATGCACACGCGATCCGCGAGCGGGACGGGCTCCCGACCAGGGCCGTACTCGCACGTCTCGGCGCTCTTCTGGCGCGCCTCCGTCTCGCCCGTAAGACTGCTTTCGTCCACCTCCAAATCAACAGCGGCGACGATGCGGACGTCGGCGGGGATGCGGTCGCCCGTCGCAAAGGTGACAATGTCGCCAGGCACAAGCTCGTTTGCGATGATGTGCACCGTCTGCCCCTCGCGCAGGACGTGGCAGTGATGGGGAACAAGTTTGTTCAGCGCCTGTAGGCTCTGTTCGGAGCGTTGCTCCTGCACAAAGCCGACTACGTCTCGTGAGTCGTGTTGTGCTTGGTCGAATCAAAGTTCGCGCTTACCGGTGAGCACGATGAGAACGGCAATGGTGATGCTAATTGCGTCGTCGACGTTGCCCATCAGTGCGCTTATGGTCGCACTGGCGCAGAGCAGTAGAATTAGCGGAGACTCGTATATTGTCTTCGCAAATTTGATAAGAACATGTTCCGGAGTCGCGACGGAGAACTCGTTGTATCCATGATTGGCCAGGAGCGTGGCGATATCAGAGCGGAGAAGACCATTAGTGACGGAAGTACGATAATGGGCAACTGTTTCCTGGTGCCACGTCAGTAATCGAGTACATATTGGGTTTCAGAAAAAAGACAAAATTGGACCTCGAGGAAATCAGCTCTGCTCTGGGTTTAAAAGCACCTTGTGGGGCAGGTTTCCCCCTGGCAGCACCAGGGTTTGGGGGCTATGGGTTCACTGCAACCCAGCTAGTCAGACAAAAATTCCCACGAAGCGGGAAACCCCAAGCAAAACAGGTCGTTCTACTGTGGGATGCACAACCAGAGCGGCACACGAAACGGTACGCCGTGCCAAAAAAAGCAGGGCTTTTAAACCCGCTCTGGGCCGAGTACATCCGCTTTGGGCCGACTGACCAAAAATGCCTCGCAAAGGCAGGACAGCCTTTGCCTATGGCTTTCTAGTACCAGGTAGCACAAAACACGAAGAGAACTTTGAGGCCTGCTCCGGGTTTACAGCCCGGCTCCATTCTCCGGCCAAAGTTTCCCGAAAGGGGAAAACATTACTTACCTCAATAGAACAGTGCGCAAACCGCGCTGAAGCGGTGTCCCGGACCTCCTGCGCTAGTGGTTGTGTTGCCCGCCCATCCCACGATGCCCCTGGTGGTGGTGTTGCCCGCCCAATCTCTAGGTTTCTATCTGGTGTTTGGCCGCTGACAGCGCTGACCACTCTAGACCACAAATTCGACGCTTCCGCCTCGACTGCGTATGCAATGTTCACGGGAGAAATCGGTGGGCCGTCCGGCTGGTGTCGCCTGAGAGTAGTGCTGTATGCAAAATGCGACTCGGCGTCCGGAGTTGGACGCAGACGAGCCCCGCTGTCACCAGAAAGTAGCGGGAAATACGTGGACGCGGGAGGAGAGGCCGAGCGAGGGGAGTCGTGCATGGAGTAGGAGTAGGCGTGACGAGCGGAAGAACTAGAGCTAGAGGCTTGAGCGATACTTGAGGCCAAGGGACGTTTTCGCTCGTATCCCATCCCAGATGAGTGCGCGTGAGCGTGCGGAGGCATCTGTCGAATCCAGAGTTTCAAGGCGGAAGTAAACACGCTACAGCCAAACACAATCCTCTTGCCAACCTCCATCATCCCAAATTCAAACACGGCTCAGGAAATGTTGCTCAAGAAATTGGTTTGAAACGCCCGTGAAGCACCACCAAAGGATGGTCTCGAAAATTTTGGCCTTGCCGCTTTTGAGGCCTCAAAACCTTAAATCGGACAGGAGTCAGGATCAGTTTCGATGCAAAAATCCAGTCTTCACCTCAGCCATGCCCGTTGCTCCATAAAACGTATTCGACATTTCTGTACGCCACTTTACGCCCTGAATTTCCTCGCCAGAATTGCTTTAAATTGTATCTGGGTTGACAAGGACTCGCGACACACGGACGCCTCCGACCAGCGGAGAAAGCACATACTAAATTCCAATCGCGATCTCTTGTCTGCATGGCTCACTCTCGAGTCGTCTCGTCAGACGACTTGATCTTCGATAGTGTATTATGGCGCCTACTACATCTACGCGCCAGATGCCTCCATACTCGAGAGCATCAACGAGGCGTACAAGGCCGGTTGCTTCAAACGTTCCGCCTGAGTGATTTCTATCTGCTACCCGCCGTCTGCCAGGGCAATTACATTGATCGCTTGGCACCGAACTCATACCGACGCTGTACAGATTGAAGATCACGTTTTTGTGACCACGGTGTCTTCGGGCGTTGGCTGGATTGTCAGCGAAAATGCACTGAAAATGCTTATGACCAGATGTACACCTCAAAAAGCTTGACTTTGGACAAGGAAATCGCAAAATCTTCGCCTTGATTTCTGGACCATCTTTTGTCAAGTTGCTGGAGCTTCGCTGGCTTTGATCTGCGGGTACGACGATCCGTCCGGCTCCCGCATGGTCCAAAAAGTCTGGTACAAAAAATGTTAATGAATAAAGAATTACACTGCAGTGCTACGTCTGGTTTCTGCTTTGCTCCTATCTCAACAGGCATCTCACGCAATCTTGACCTTGTGATTTGCCTTGGCCTCCTCCGGCTCGTCGAAGAGCGAGATATCCCAGAACGGCGTGTAGCGGTACGGGATGTTGAATCTACCGCGACGTTAGAGCATTATCCCAGAAAAGCAAACTTGCAACTCACCGGACACGCCGCCCATGGCTCAGCGAGCTGATCTTCTGGAAGTCCTCCTCGCTCAATGAGATCTGCTTGAAGTTCGAGATGATGCGGTCCTCCTGAACGCTCTTCGGGATAACCGACTGCCCGCGGTGCGCGCCCCACGCGACCAGCACCTGCGCCGGCGTTGCACCAAGCCTCTCGGCGACCTCCTGCACTACAGGCTCGTCTGTCAGCTTCTTCTGGCCGATCGCTGCAAATCAACGTCAGTCGCAAACACAAAGCCCAACTTGGAGCGCGTACAGTTGTTTCCGAGCGGACTGTAGGCCGTGATGTGGATGTTTTTCTCCTTGCAGTACGCGACGAGCTCGTCTTGAGGCAGCAGCGGGTGCGCCTCGATCTGGTTGGCGATGGGGACAATACCGGTGGCGGCGATGATCCCTTCGATGTGGGCGATGGTGAAGTTCGACACACCGATGTTCTTGACCTGGGACCGCGGTCAGAAACGCGTTGGATGCGCGAATAATCCTTTTTTCAAACCTTGGACTCCGGGAGCGCGATCATGGCTTTCCAGGTGTCGACGAGGGAGGTCTCGAGGTCCAGGGCGACCTCACCTGGCTTCTCCGGGTGCGGGGGGTATAGGCCGTTGCCCGGAACGAATGCGACGGGCCAGTGGATAACTGCGACCAGTGTTTTGTTAAAATCCACGTTTTTCATTTCACATAAACAACGCGACGCACGGTAGAGATCAACATAGTCGATCCCCAGCTGCTTAAGCGTCTCGTCGAGCTCTTTCTCGACCTCGGCCGGTTGGTGCGCCGAGTTCCAGCATTTGGATGTTATAAAGAGTTCCTCGCGTTTCACGACCGACGGGATAACCTTCTTCAGCGCCGCGCCGACCTCGTCCTGGTTCTCGTATATCATCGCGAGATCGAGGTGGCGATATCCATTCCGGACGGCGATTTCGACCTGATCGTTTGAGATCAGTACAAGAGCAGACTCAATTCGAGGTGTGCCGTACCGCGTTCTCGACCTCCTTGGGCTTGGACTGCCACGTCCCGAGCCCAATTTGGGGCAGGGGCGTGCCGCTGGAGAGGGTGACAATCTTTCCGAAGGACATGGCGAGAAGGATAGGAAGATGCGCGATTGGGCGCCTTGTCTTATATTCGTGCGCCGGTCCGACGGTCCGATCCTGAGGCTCCTCGGGCCGGCGTCCTGAGCGGTCCGAGCTGGACATGTGACTGTTGGGAAAAAGCTCATCCTTCTCCAAGCTTGAGTTCCGCGGACAATTAAGGTTGCTTGATTGCAAGAGCGCAATGGGAGGCTTGGGGAGCACCTCGAAGTTGTCTTTATTCCAATTTCAACCAAAAACTGTTCAAACCAGAATCGAACTTGAATCGAACCCTGGGAAAATTGCGCTGAACTTGAGAAACTTCGTTAAATCAAGTGTAGTAATTCAATGCTCTAATTTGCCGCAGCCGCGGCTTTCATGATATCGGCACATCGTTAAATGCGCGAAAATTGCCATTGGTGATATCGTGCTCCCATAATGCCTTTGACGCCCAACATGTATTTTGTGAATTCCAACAAACCTTTCCATGCGCTGGTGGCGGTACGATGTACTGAGTCCTGGATGGGAATCTCATATAGGAGGGGGATATTGAGGTAGTCTTGCTGAACGTCGAGTCAAATGTGAGTCTGATTCAACAAACATCGCAATCTGTGTTGAGCATAAAACTCACCAGGTGCGCCCCGACGCCAGGAAGGTCGACCAAAGGCGTAATACCATGCTGCCCAAGGTGCTTCTTCAGCCCAATCCCACTGAAATTTGTCGTTAGACTATACCGCGCCAAATTGTGAAAAGATACCGAGTACCTGAGAAGCAGTAAATGAGGCGAGCCAATGGCGCCAGAACAAATCACAACCTCCTTCCTCGCGCGCACATAAAAGTGAATTTATCACTGGACTCAAAAACCACTCCAACCGCGACACCGTCCTCGAATTCGATACGAGTAGCAAGGGTATTCGTGCACATTCTCAGGCGATCTCGTCGGTCATGCGCGAGTTCTGCTGGCAAAAATGCGTTGTACTAGTAGGACGAGACACGGCGCATTTTTTCGTCGATTGCCTCATCCAGCATCGCACAGATATCGATGGGGACGTCGGGAGCGCTAATATCCTTGAATACGAGAGCAACGGCAGCCGTCTGAACTCTACCAAATCCATATCAGGAGGGAATATTGTCTCCTTCAAGGTCAACCGTGACTGCAGTGCGGCACAAAATGACAACTTACCTCCAACAATAATGTAGTCTCTCGACAGCCTGCTTTGCGGACTCTTCGAATGGCGATCCAGCCTCGTTCCCCAAGAGTACGGGACAAGCAGGCGACCCCAAAATGCCCAGTGCAAGAGACAAGATGGCTACAGAATGGAACGGGCTTGAAATGGACTGAAACGTAAGCTTCAAGCGAATCTTTCACTGGTTTCAGGGTCAGAGAAAAAAAGCACGCGAGTGTTTAGAAATTTGAATGAGGTCTCAAAAATTGAACCTGGCTCAATTTATTGAGCGCCATACACTCTCATACCTGGCTCGCGCTTAAAATGTGATCTGTTAAGAAAGCCTGTACTTATTTCGCAAAAATCCGTTTACCGCTGGCCTGCGTCATGGGGGATCCTGTCAGGAGAGAAGAAAATATCACTTCGCCAGTCGCAAGTGAGCAAAAAGGCATTTCAAATATCCAGCAGAAGAACCCGGCGAGGCATCGATTTTCACAGCAACATCGACATCCCTGTCTGAAATGCATGAACGAAGAAAGACCTTGAAACATACCGATAGTGTCAACTCACCTGCAATACTTCAACGGTTCCCTGATATTCCAACAAATGTCGTTCTTTCTTGTTAACCTGCTCCACGACCACTTGAGTTCTCCATGGTGTATTTCTGGCTGCCTTGAACTCTGGGGTTTCAAATGCGTCGCGACTTTCCCACTCATGCAGAGCGAGGTACCGAGGAGGGTTCTGCGACGCAGATAGAAGTCGGAAACGAGCCGATGACCGCCAGCCTGGCACCGCACTCAACATCGGAATGTGTTCCTGACGGTACCAGTCATTGAACGCCTGCTCCGCAACATCGTCGGGTGTCATCCCATTCAAAACCAGATAGTGTTTCCCTGGCGAAGTCGGTAAGAGGATTCTGGTGCCAGAGGGAAAGGTCTCGTAAATGCGAATGTCGAGGTTGTGGCCAAGAGATGGCGTGAGAAGCAGTCCAATCTCCAAGCAGTCGGGTAACTTGGTTTGTGAACTGGTGGCAGAGAGAATCCCGAAGACGCATGGCCCGGACAGGTCGTCATCAGGAGTGCGATACACGACGGAATTGGCGGATCCAGCAAGCTGCAGGGCCTCGGCAACATCTAAACGGAAGCACTCACTGAATCGTTTCGACGAATCCCCAAGGAAGCTCACTATTCCAATCCACTTTTAGATGTTCGCCCGGGTCCATATACGCAAGAATGACGAGCAGATGTTCGACCATCGTGCAGGTTGGCTGTAAGTCTGTGCAGGGAACGTCTCAAGCACGCCATTCAATTCCCACGGTTGCGGTGGTGTCGGCCCGGCCTTTTCATGAACAATCGCGAGTGAAAGTTCAACAGGCCGAGGAGTTGGAAATCCAGCAACAATGGAAAACTGTGTGTAATATGTACAATGCTCTAATTTTCGGTGTTTGCCGCTTTCATGAGGTCGGCACACCGCTCTGCGAAAGTAATTGTAGGGATCATAGTGTGCGCCGACGGGATAGAAGGAAAAACAGACGCATCGCAGACCCTCAACCCGCGTACACCATACACCTTTAGTTCGTCGTCGACCACCCCGCCATCCTCCCGGCGGGCCATCCTGCAGGTGGATGAATAGTGATAGCATGTGCGGAATTGGGAGCGAATGAATTCGTCGGTGTCCTCGCTGCCCTCGGATGCAGGAAGCTTCCAGTCTTTTATCGGGTACCCTTGCGCGGCGACCTGTTCGGCCAGGCGGCGGGAAAGATGAATCCCTTTTCGAAGTGGGACGTAATCCTCCGCGTTCGAAAGGAAATTCAAGTCGACGCTAGGGCGAGCGTGGGGGTCGGAGGAGGCGAGGCGGACAGAACCGAGGGATGTAGGCTGCAAGTTGCACAGGAGGAAGGAGAATATGCCCATCTGGCGTGGAGCAGGCGTATCGGAGCAATTGTACGCGATGGTCATGATTTCCAGGTCGGGACGATCACTGGCGGAAACCACAGGATTGAAAACGGCGGCAGTTTTCTCATCGAAATGAGTCGAATGCGCGAAAATCGACATTGGTGATATCGTGCTTCCCATGATGCCTTTGAAGCCCAACATGTATTTCGCAAATTCCAAGAAACCTTTCCAGGCGCTGGCTGCCATATGGTGTACCGAGTCCCGGATAGGGATCTCATACATCAATGGGATACCAATGTGGTCTTGCTAGACGGCAAACCAATGTTAGCCTGGATCACAAACTCTCTTAAGTATTGATTCACCAGGTGGGCTCCAACACCAGGAAGGTCCACCACAGTTGTAATACCATGCTGCTCAAGGTGTTCCTTTGGCCCAATCCCACTGAAATCAAGTTGTTAGGGTATGAAATCGAAATTTTTGGGAATTTGATGTTATACCTGAGCAGCAGCAACTGGGGGGAGCCAATGGCTCCGGAACAAACAACAACCTCCTTCCGTGCGCGAGCATAAAATGTCCCAGGAACGGTTTTATTGCTGGACTCGAAAATCACTCCTACCGCGACGCCTTCTTCGAATTCGATCCGAGTAGCAACTGTCTTGGTACAGATTTTTAGGCGATCTCGTCGGTCATGCGCGAGTTCGGCTGGTAAGAATGCGTTGTAGGCCGAAACGCGACGCATGTTTTCGTCGATTGCCTCATCCAGCATGGCACATACATCGACGGGGACATCGGGATCATTGAAATCCGTGACATTTTCAAATCCCAGAGCAGCGGCGGCGGTGCGGACACTACAAAATTATGAGGACGGAATGTTGCCTTTTTTTCAACTCGACTTGACGTACTTGCGGTGGATGTCGAAAAAAAGGTTCGCGGTCTGGTTGATCAAAGGACCTGGAAATGACATTGAAAAGAGCAGGAAAAAAGACAAGGCACACGGACCAGAATCTCCACGATGAGAGCGATGCCCATGACTGAGACTCTTCTCAGACTTTTCGAAGCATGGCTTGAGGGAATTATAGTCCCACGAGGGATGGCCGAGCTCGGCCCAGTGGTTGAAATCGCCGACTGAGCCGCGCGTAACCAGCATCGCGTTGACGCAGCTCCCGCCGCCGAGGGACTCCGCATGCACAACGTCGACAATCTGGCCCTTCGCACCATGGATTGGCATAGACGGCGACCTCACAATGGGTGTTGACTTGTCGTACACGTTGCTCGAGATCATCGGGACTCTTGAAACCCACGCGTCGTGCACCGGCCCCCGTTCAAGGACGAGGACGGACACAAACGGGTCCTCGCTAAGACGCGAAGCAAGGCAGCATCCGGCAGTTCCGCCTTGTTTGTTTCGTCACGGTCAATCTCGGAGCGCACCACAGCACAGAGATGTCAGCTCACCTCCAACAATAATGTAGTCATACGTCTTGGTTTCGATAGCCTGCTTCGCGGGCGTTTCGAGCAGTGGCGATCCGGCTTGGTTCACGGAGACTACACCGCCATCTGGCAGGAATGTTTTAAAAATGTTCGTTGCCAGGTGCCTGACAGATGCCGTCACGAACATTGCTGAAATAAAAAAATGTCAAATCCTCAAGCCTTCCACAACATCTTGTTTGACCAACATTGTCAGCCACGTTTCTGGAATGTTTTTTCGACATTCAATCAAGAACAAAAAATATTAATTTCTCGCAAAATCCATATCCATTTCACACTATCTAGTAAATTGCAAGCAGTACATAAAATACCGCAGCTGCGGGCGACGGCGACGGCGAGCTTGAGCCGATTGCTAGCAAGGGTACGAGGGAGGGCGGGAAGTGGCCAAAATCATCGGACACCGGTCGGGGAGCACGCAGAAGTTGTGTTGTGGAAGCGATTGCCGTTGTTGATGTGTTGAAGCCCGCGGCAGTGTAGGGAGAAGTTGATTTCCGAGAGCCAGACAACCCTAGACAGTTTACTTATTCTTGAGAAATTGCGGATCCCAATCAGTTCTTGCTTGAGGTAGGTGATTGTGAGATTGAGTAAGTTGAGTGCAACAAATGGATCAAATGGTGTTGAGGCTCGGAGATTTGTGGAAGAGTTTAGGTGACTTGAGGACTGCAACTCAAGGATAGAAGAGGTCAAAGGAGGGGTGGAACTCCGAGAAATGTGCTTGAAATGCTTTGATGATGGATTCTTGACCGGACGACAGGTTCTGCCTTGCGGAGGGGTACGCTATTCTTGAAGTTGGTCATCTGGCACACTTTGAGTTAATGAAGGTCTGGTCGGCGGAGCTTGCAGGGCGACATTCCGAAGGGGCTTAAAGGAGACCAAAGGCTTCATTGGCGGTGGTGGGGAGAGAAAGAGAAGAAAGACTGGTTTGTGGGCGCACCAGCATTGACCTTGTTTGGATTTTGATGCGCACGGACTATCTAGTATCTGGCTATTCCACTTTAATTCCACTTCCAAAATTGGTCCGTGTCTGCTTCTCATCGTGCAAAGGTAGCATGAGAAATGATCCTCTTGGTACAACAACTCAGAGGCACCTTTAGATGTATAGCGGGTACATTAGAAAAAATTGTACTATGGGTACAACTAATGTTTCTACAATGCAGTCAGAACATTATAAAAGTGTTGCGTACATGTTTTGCCCCAAACGTTGTCAAGACATTGAGGAGATGACGTGTAAATGTTGCGCAAACTATTTTCAGATTGTGTGCCGGCAACATTGATGAAACAAAATGTTCGATTGGCGGTGTACAGGATAGACTGGCGGTCCAAAGACGCCCATACTGAATCACCAAGACAGGGGGGGCGCGCAGGAGGCTAGGGGTGTACGGAAAACACGGGGAGTGTCCAATATTTAAATAAGCGAAGCTCGTACGAGACGGTTTCCGAACAAGAGCAGATCGGCAAAAAAAAATGTCTCGCTAATGATTGCCGCGGCGTGCCAACAGGTTTGACGTTTACCAGGTTCGCTAGGTCGTCCTATAATGGATTTTTAATGAATGGATGAGTCTATGTAACAAGAGGAGTCGTCGAGCTAGTCTGACCGTAAGGTTCAGTGATGCCAAAAAGTTAGAGAGCAAGCCAAGCGGCAACCGGCATTTTAAAAACAGATATAGGGCCGATTTTATTTTTTCCGGCCCTTAGTCGCCGGTTTGAATGCCGGTTGCCTAGGAAAGAGGCCCTTAAGCCTTTTCGGGATGATTGCCTTTTTGAGAAGCTTCTGCCGAAGGACGGCAGTCAGAACGGTGCCGAAATGCCGTGTCAATTTGAAAAACCTCAAGTCGAGCTTACAGAGTCGTCCCAAAAAGGCTCAGTCTAAGGGGGAAAGGCGAAAAGTATCGACAAGAGGGTCGTTATGAGAAAAAACAGCGTCAGATGTTTTGTCTGATTTGAACGCTTTGAGTAGGTCGCGACTCGCGCTAATCAACTCAGCGACTTTTGGAATTTCCGGGGTTCTATGTGTCCGTTTGCGGCAGTCTATATATTCGCTTCACGTCAACCTGGTTTACACCAGGTATCCCGGGACCCAGGTACTGAGGCCTGAGGTAGTTGGGCCATATGTCGAAAAGGAGAAGCCTCAATATTGACAGAAACCAAGTCAGAAAACCACCAATGTTCTGCTACAAAAGTTACAATTATGTATCATACAACAAACCCGGAGGGCATTTAGATAAAAGTAAGAATAGCATGTCCCCACCGGCAGCGAAAAAGAGAAAGTAATAGACAGACAGGAGCGCAAGTTAACTAGAGGATACACAAAGGTAGCGCTGTGTGTTCTTGCAATTCAGTACTTATAGGACAAGGTGTGCACCTTGTCCTGTGGGGCATAGACGCCCCGCGCACGGGCTGCGCGCGCGGGGTCGGGCGGCGGGATATATTACCAGAGCGATCGGACAACAGGGCGTGGGACAGGAACCACAGAGGTCGCACAGTCACAACGCGATATCCACGGCGGTTGCGCAGCCTCGGTGTCTCCACACACACGCCAGCAAGCGAGGGCTCGCAGCTGTAACAGCCACGAACCCGGGAGAGCGGTTTGTTCGTCATGAAGTGTCCTCCGGTAGGTCGATGGGTGACGTGAAGTTCATAGCCTGGCGTGCGACACCGCGTGAGCAAAGGCGGAAATAAGGAGGAAACGATACGCACATAGTGATGTACAAGGGGGTATGGCGGCGAGGAGGATATCTCCTCGACGTAGATGGGTGTGCCGTCGATGAAAAGCGGCATCTGCGACCTGGAGGTGTCGCGGCCGAGCTGGGAGGTGGACGCGGTGGGCTTCCGTGTCGAGCCGTCCCACATCGTATCGTCCGACGGTGAGCCCGACGGCCGAGGGCGGTATTGTGAGAGCGTGTCCTCTGCAGGGGCATGCATCTCTTGTAATGTGTCGGGGAAAGTAAAGGCGTGCATGCGTGCGTGGTCGACGGACGTCATGGATTTGGGCGATCCTGGAGTGTCGTGGCGTTCGTAATCAGGCAATTCAGTCGCTGCTGCAGTGTGGGCTTTCGAGTGTTGGCTGAGAGCGTGTGCTCTGTAGCCGGCCTCGGACGTCATGGAGCGAGGGAAGAAAACCTTTGTAATGTGTTAGACCAGGTGGGTGGTGCAGGGATGTACTCACGAGCATGGTAATCGCAGAGGAGACAAAGCATCCGATGCCCCCCATCATCAGTAGGATATCTGACCAAAAGCTGGACATAAAAAAAAAAGATTAGGTTCAGAGTCAAGGGCAGAAATAGAACAAAACTTACGCGCTGCCGACCACAGCGAAAGACTTGTCGACCAGCCCATCCAATCCCAAGACCAATAAAGGAACTGTGAAAAAGAAACGCTGGCCGAGGTAAGTCGCGCGATCAATGGAAAGAAATGAATGCTCACGAAAACGACACGGATACACTGCATGCATGTGAGTTTCCTGATTTCCAAAAAAAAAAAAAATGGATGAACGTACGTTGAGGTTGTAGAAGGTCGCTAGCCGGACCACGACATCGGGCTCAGCCCCCTCAGCCTTGACGCTCCGTATGAAGCCCGGGAAGTTGGCAAGGACGTAGAGGAAGCAAACGGTCGTGAAAGTGCCGGCCGATGATCCTGCAAGGAAGATCCACGCTGCACACTGTTGCGAAAATAAGAAAATGAAAGTCATAGATCATTAGAAGAAATTTACAGTCTCGAGATCATGTCGTTTCATCAGAGCGGTCAATGGCATTCCTAAAACGGCGATTATGCTTCCTAAAGTAGATGTGAAAGTTTTATGATCTCGATTAACTCTATGTGAAATAGCCCACCAAGATACCAGGCCCGAAATTCCCAGCAGTGAAACCACTCCCGTTTCCTTGGCCCTTGATGTAGGAGAAATAACCAAAAGGTCAGTTCTAGGGCCGATGTTAGGGTAGCTATGGATCGAAAAGGTATGTTGCATCACCTTCGAGATGCGTTACTCTGGCCAAGGTTTCAGAATAATACACAAGATCCGAGGAAAGGGAGACGCACAATTCCAGCGACCAAGCAACGCTGAGGATAATGTAGAGAGGGATGATCCATGTCAGATGGTCTTTTTGCCAGTCGGCGAATGGTCGGGGCATGACTGTATTTAGTGAGGACCCGAAGAAGAACAAGGGCACTCGGCGACCTACTGCTTCCATCTGGTAACACGACAGAACCTGTGTCCATCGTGAATAGACGTGGGACAGTAAAGGCGTGCCGAGCCTACCCTCTTGGTATTTAAGAGCGGTAATAGCGACGCTGAAGACCATCAACAATGGTACCGTCGCGAAATACGAGTAACTGTTGAATCGGGCGCATCAGAACGAGCAGGGCGGGATATGGCATGAAGACACGCACGTCATGACTCGTTTGAAAGCGCCTGGCTGTCGCCCTGAGTCCCATCGAAGGCACTAACGACAAACTTGAGCTCCAGACCAGTCTCGTACCAAAAATCCTGCGGGTACCTTGAACTTGTCGTAACTCCATAGATGGAGGAGCATAAAACCGAAAAACTGTAGAAAGGGATCGAGAGTTGCAGGGAGAAGAGCGAAAATATTGGCATGAGATGAGAACAGAGGATCCAACGGAAATGCCGACGCACGCAGACAGACAACAGGGCCCACAAGAGGTAGGCTGAGGCAGAACCGTTGCTCATGAAGGGGTAAGCCCTATCCTCGGGGCGTGAAGAAAAGCCAGTTTCAAGACTTGAGTTGGTAGCAGAAGCAGAAGAGCGGAGCAGGCTGTTACAGTTGCACTGCTTCCGAAAAAGCGCCCGTCCGTATTTGGTTCGTGGGAAGCTTCTGATCGATACAGCTTCCGTTCACTTTGTTTGTTGTGCCTGACCTGAAACTTACAACATGTTCGGGTTCTTTTATATTCAGTTTCTGTTGGAAAAACATACCTTGTCTCGATCTCCTGACCGACATTATGAAATATATTACAGCGGCCTCCGCACAATATACAACAGTTAGCGAATTTGCGCTGTTGCGGATCCAGGCTGCCAGCTCTGTCAGTTGTACCGACAGAGATATAAATGGACGTCCTTCAAGTCGAAGTGTCCAGAGGTGTCCAGCCGGGCTCCCATCATCCGTAGTTCATTAATGTCATTTTAGTCAAACTGCAAGACTCAATGCTATTTAATTACTGGTGAATACCATCAGTTCAGTCTCGCGCACGAATCTGATCGTCGTATTTGTGGGCTAATTCAGCCCACTGCCAATAGTAGTAAAGGCCGAGTCGTCGCCTAGTGATACTTATGACCTAGCCTGTATGTTCGTTAGCGGTGCTACCACAGAGAAGGACAGATGAAGTTGATGAAACGGCGAAAATTAAAAGTAGAACAGACGTGAGATACCAGAATAAATCGCCACGTACTCATACCGGCCGAGGTCGGGCGATTGTGACACAGAGATGAACAGATACATATCCATTCCTTAATTGGAGTCAGAATAGGGCCAAAATTGAATCCCAAGGTGGCCCAGCGGCAAATATAACCCAAAGTCCGCAGCACCGTCGCCGTCGCACACCGTCGCACCCACCCGTCGCCGCCTCTTATCTTCTGTTGTCCGCCGTCAAATTGAATCAGCGGACCCAATGATTGGACCTACTGCTGTTCCACCGCGTTGATTTTCCTAAAGTCCCTTGTTCAGAGAAATACCGCGAGTGCCAAGCGCGCGAGCCAAGCGCGCGAGCCGGCGGCAATACGAGCTCAGGTCCCCACGCCGTCGATATCATGACAGTCCGTAGAGGCCCCCGGTCACTTGGGGTAACCTCGGTCCGGAATAGAGTAAATCTGAGGAGAAATTTTCGATTTTTCGGTCCGCAATATAGAGTAAAACTGGCTCTGAGAGCTGTAGGTCGGTCCGTGATAGAGTAAATCAGGTGCAGCTCGAGATTTTTTTTGAGATGCAAAGGTCTTTAAGGCAAAAATTTTGGGGCTGAAACTGACTGCCATGAAGCGTTCAGTGGTGCCAAACGCAAAGGAAACGCGCAAATTACCTGCAAAAGGGGCCAGAAGCGGAAAAAAACGCGAAAATTTGCATAAAAGTCGGTCCGGAATAGAGTAAATCAGAGGTTTGGGACCGATTTTCATAGAGTAAATCTGACCAAAATTCCCAAAAAATCCGGACCGACTTTACCCCAAGTGACCGGGGGCCTGTCCGTAGTATACATGGCTCAGGGCTGCTGTAGATTTTGATGGAACCGCCTTGGAAGCATGAGAGATTTCTTCGCGGCTTTGAAAATTCTTCCATTCCAGTCTTGGTACTTAGAATTCTGGGGCTAAAGTTAATTTTACCTTTTCCCGACATCTTGTTGACCTGAGAATGCCGCGAGACTGAGCTAGGATCAGAAAGAAAGAGGCTTATCACGACTATATGTATATCACGGGCGACGACAACGCCGCGCTAGCGACACGACCCCAGTCCGAACAGTGTTGGCCGCCGCGGTAGTCTCCACAGTTGTTTCTTTTCTGAGACCGCGCCGGAATACAAACCCACCAATTTTGAATCATGACATAGGCGACGGTCTTTCTGGAGACATGAAAATTCTTCACGTCGCGGGTAGGATCTATTTTGAAGGCTAAATTTAAGGTCAAAGTTTATCAAAGTCACGAACCAAAGACTCCACGCACGAGGGCAGAGAGATCTCTGATCGACGACCGGAGAACTCTCGAACTAAAAGTGTTCAGTTATGCTTTGGGAATCCCTTGTACTGAGTAGAGGAACATGCGGGCTTAGGGCGCGGCGATATGTAAGTCCGCCCGCACACCGCCCCGCGTCTTGCCGTCTCTCGGCCTCGTGACGGTGGATACACGGCTGTTTCTTCATGGGACTTACTTACGCGGACCCACCCTGATCAGATGCGCGATTTCGTTAAGGCCGTTTGACTTGACCCTGAGTCTTGTCCCAGGCGATTCTTTACATTGGCAGGTTTGCGTTTCTGTTTCTGTTTCTGTTTTTTGCTTGGATTTTTGTGGAATCAGAATATCTAATATGTAAGTACGTTGGGGCTTAAATTTAGCGCTGGCCCCGAGAACGCCGAGACTTGGAATAACCTAGGAGTAAAAAACTATTAGAAACAAGAAGAGGTCAACGTCCATCGAGCCCAGGCAGCGAAGACTGCACTGCACGCACAAGGACGGAAAAATCTGTTCGACAACCAAAGAACTCGCCACCGGTGTAACGACGGGGCGGTATTTGTCTTGGAGATAGACATAGAAATGGTGGATGTGTTTGGAGCTTGGCAAGATGGTCGTCTAGATATGTCAGTACACTGACCAAGTTGCATAGCATAGTTTCTCAGTGACCATCAAGTCGAAAGAAGTCAGATAGGATTTTGATACATACGTTAACAAGGATTCGCAAACGGCTGGCTCGCGACGGCAGTTCGTTCGGGCCAACATTTGCCTTCCCTCTTCGTCCAATGCTGGCAGTAAAATTCCTAAACCTGAAAAACAAACACGGCTCAGAATCGTCAGCCCTCTTCCTCGTCATCGTCCTCAAAGAACTCGTCGTCGGGCTCGGAATCCACTTCAGGCTCCGCTGGCGCATCCGATTTTTTCTTCTTGCTCTTCTTCTCCCTCTCTCCATCCCAGTCAGCGGTCGTCCCCCCGCCTCCTCTCCCATCCAGATGAAGTTCCGGCTCCGTGGACATTTCCCCACTCTCCATCTGCGCTCGTACCCAGGTGCGCACTTCTTCCCTTCCGGCGTCGACGGCTGGTTCCTGCGCTTCTCCCGCGCGCAGCTCCGGAGGAAACAGGGATATGTATTTTTTCGTTTTCGGATAATGCTACCATGAAATAAGAGAAAAAAATCAGAGGGACCGAATGGCCGACGGAAATTTGAACGGACAAGGATGTAGTTCAGATCCACCCGCAGCTCGTGCAGCGCGGACTGCAGTTCCGGTGTCTCTTCATCAACCGCAGATAATTTCTTCTTCGCTTGATTCAGCTTCCGCACGACTTTTTGTCGCTCTACATTTTCGCGCGTTAACGCCTTACTACCAACTCGAAACGCGCACGCACCAAAGAACTTGACCTTGTGGTACCGCACCGCAAGTGTACGCTCCTTCTTTCCGAGTTCTGCAGTCTCCAGATCCGCTTCAAGAGCCTTTAGCCGTCGTTCAGTCTCGACACGGACGTCTGCAGCGATGTTATCCTATCAAGCCATTACGGTTTAGAACTTCAAGTTGCATTGCCAAAAGAGCCAGCAGAACTTTAGCGAGGAGCCTGCGGGTTTGTCTGAGGGCGGATTTTATCTTTTGGATTCCTGGCGTGCCGTTCGATTCCTGAGCTGGCTTCGGGTTTCTTTGTTTCGGCTTCGGCTTTGAGGGGCCTGCAACCGCGCCCTCATTTGCCTCTTTCCGCGATTGCTTCGTTCTTATGGGTCCCATGAGCGCGTTGAAGAAAAGTTATGGATTGACGGGCGGAGAATGAAAATCGCATCAGCCGGCCGACAAGGCAAAGACTCCTTGACTCCAACTCTTGACTCGAAGATTGCGCGCCTTTTGCGCACTCTGAACGCGACTTGGACGCGATGTGGAATCTGTCCCTCGCCACAGAGGTCATAACTGCTATTCCGGACTCGACTGTATCGCGAACGGCCATCGATTTGGATGAAAATGTGCTTTATGCTGCCTCGGAGAGCCAAAATCCAGATGGGGAGGTTGAAGTGAAGATATGGAAAATTCTACAAGCAGACCAAGTCGGTACATCCATGGTAGGGTCTAATCGAACACATAATCGGTGGGGTGATGTACAAGTATGTTCTAGGGCGAGTTGCCGATGAATATAACCATGTTCACAACCAATGCTTCGGCGAGTCCTTCCGCAACGCAGGTCGTGAGCTTTCGGTTCCTGCCGGACTCGAGACGCCTGGCTGCTCTCATGTGCGGTGGTGATATTACCATGATCTCGGTCGACGACGAAGATGCAGTGGTGCGTATATAATGTCGTCTTTCTAGGTGCTTTTATCAAGTTGTTGGAGATAGCCTGAAGTCGAGGGTACCATCGAGTCTGGAATTCTCGCGGCCGCTTGGAGCCCCGATGATTCCCTCCTGGCTATTGTGACTGGTAAATGATTTTTTCTGTGCCCATTTCGCTTGTTTAACTCTTCGGGCAGGCGAGGGCAAATTGACCCTTATGACCTCCACATTCGACGTCGTATCCGATGCTCAGCTATTTACCACCGATTTCGGAGAAGGTTTTTTCCCTTTTCTCTCTCTGTATCATCTTTATCCCTAATCATCGTAGACGCCCCCATCAACGTGGGCTGGGGTTCGAAGCAGACGCAGTTCCACGGTTCGCTGGGCAAGGCGGCGGCGCAGGCCCCGACCACCAAAACCGTCGGCACCAGCCCAGACGACGACGAAATGCCGCGCGTAAGTTGGCGAGGCGACGGCGCGTTTTTTGTCGTGTCATCACTCTCTCCTGCGTCCGATTCCCCCCGGCACCGCACTTTGCGCGTCTACGACCGGCAGGCCGCGCTGCAATCTACGTCTGAGGCGGTCCCAGGCCTCGAACACGCGATGGCATGGCGCCCGTCCGGAAACCTCATCGTCGGCACGCAGCGCTTCGGCTTCGAAGGCGGCGGCGCCGGGAAAGAGGGGCGACACGATGTCGTGTTTTTCGAACGCAATGGGCTACGGCATGGGGAATTCGGGGTGAGAGTGGAGGATATGGGGATTGCGCCTGGGCCGCGCGCGCCGGAGCGGAAGTGGGGATACAAGGTCAAAGAGCTGAGTTGGAGCTCGGACTCGAATGTGCTGGGCCTGTGGGTAGAGAAGGACGAAGGCGACATCTGTGAGGCTGCGTGACTCGTCGTTCGTTGTTCCGTTTATCTGAGGCGTCGTTGGCAGTTCAGCTCTGGACAACCGGGAACTACCATTGGTGGGTTTTCTTCTCCCCGAGCGCCGAAAATTCGACAAAACAATGTGCAGGTACCTCAAGCATGAAATGGCTGCACCTGCTTCCTCCGCTGGCCCCGGCCGATTCACTTCTGTCGAATGGCATCCGGAGCAGGCGTTGCATGTTGTTCTGACCACCTCATGTAAGTATTTTTGCCCTCTATACGTATTTTACACCAATCCGACTCCAATGCAGCCCAGATCATGCAAAGAGCATATGCATGGGAGACCTGTGTTTCGAGCACCCGTCCGCCGAATGACTCGGGCACCGTTGCGGTGCTCGATGGATGTATGCTGTATTGTTGCTCCAATTTCGATTCCTTGCTAATGTTTCGCGCAGCCAAAATCCTGCTGACGCCCTTCCGTTCGCAAAATGTCCCTCCGCCCATGTCGTCCTACCAGCTCCAGCTGGCACAATCACCCGCGAAATCACCGCCCGTCCACGTTAGCCTCGCGCCGTACTCAGATACCGTTGCCTTAATCTGGGAGCCCGGCTACCTCGAACTCTGGTCGCTCCAAACACGGCTCAGACCCGGCCCCGGGAAGATAATGGATCCCTGTCGGATGTTCGCAGGTGTCGTCGGGGGAAACGGTCTCCGTCCGCGCCAAGTCGTGCTATCAGTTACGCCCGACTCGGTATATTTGCTGGGGTCGGCCTCATCTCCCGAGGGGCACGATACCATCAGGATAGTTCGCATGAGCACAGGCAACGGTACCGGTACCACGGAAAACGAGAACACCATCGACGTAGCGATGCCGTCCAGGAACGGACGGTTGATGTCCAGGGAGGGAAGGAATCCGGTCTGGCAGGGCGCGGCGGGAGGCATATTTGAAGTCGACTCGGAGGTTGCATCCACCACTACTGAAATCGCCTCCTTCCCAGAGTTTTGTTTCCTCGCGCAAGGTGTAGAGGTTCCCAACCCCAGCGGCGGCGACGTACCCTCCTACTCATCCTTGTACCTGGGACTGGGCAACTCGGGCAAATTATTCGTGACCGCCCCCTCCGCGCCCGCCCGCACCCTCGCCTCCAACGCCACCTCCTTCACCGTCGCCTCGGGCTTCCTCATCTTCACAACCAGTGCGCACGAGGCGACATTCGCGCCGCTCTCCGCCCTGGGTGCGCTCCTCGTTCCCCGCGACGACGGAGATCGGGATGGGGATCTCAAGCCCATCCCAACCATGTGGGAAAAGCGGCGCGTCGAGCGCGGATCGCGCATCGTCGTGGCGGTGTCGAGCGCGATGAGCCTGGTGCTGCAGATGCCGCGCGGGAATCTCGAGACGGTCAATCCAAGGCCGTTGGTCATGGAGGTCGTGCGACAGGATTTAGACGCGTACGTCAAGTCTCTTCCGAGATCGAGCATCGATTGAAGACTGACGGCGTGTCGTGCTGCAGACGGGATTATAGAAAGGCGTTCTTGGCGTGCAGGAAGCACCGGATCGATCTAAACGCCCTGGTGGAGCATGATTATGCGACGTTCGTGGAGAATATCCCGCTGTTCGTCGAGCAGGTGCACGAGGTGGATCATATCAGTCTGTTCTTGACTGGGATCGGGTGCGTCGCGTCGAATCTACCCTTAGTTTCACCCACCTACCATTACATTTTCTTCTAGGCAAGGCAAACAAAGCCCCGAACGAATATCCAAGCTCTGCGACGCGCTTCGCGCTGAATTGGAACGGAAGGACTTGACGAAATACGTCAATTCCATTTTGACGGCGTACATGGTCAAGACGCCGCCGGATCCGGAGGCTGGACTCGCGCTTTTGCTGCGACTAAGGGGTGAGTACTTTCCTCTGGGCCGATAGATGCCGATGGCTGATGGCGCGATGATAGAGACGAACCCGGACCTGGTCGAGGACGCCGTGAAGTACATTATCTTCTTGGTCGATGCGGACCGCCTCTTCGATATAGCGCTGGGGATGTACGACTTTTCGTTGGTGCTTATCATTGCGCAGTACGCGCAAAAGGTTCGTTCTATTCCTGCTCCCACTAAGCCTGACTGATGTCTCTTGCGTTAGGATCCTCGAGAATACCTCCCCTTCCTGCGAGAACTCCGCGCACTGGACAAATACTACCAGCGGTTCCGGATAGACGACCACTTGAAGCGGCACGACAGCGCACTCAGGAACCTCAGCCTTGCCGGTAGCCTGTTATCGCGCGTATGAGGATTCCTTGTCGGGCTGACGACTTTCTTTAGGGTCAAGTTACTTCCCCGAGGCTCTGACCTACATCGAACAACACCGGCTGTATGAGCTCGCGATTTCAATATGGAAGGGCACGGGGCAATACAATGTTGGTCGCTTTGAATTGACTAAACCTGTGTTGACCGAGGTTCCCAGAATATCTTGGAAATCTACGGTGACTGGCTTTTCGAACATCGAGACTTCCGCCAGGCCGCGTCAGGTGGGTTTTGCTATTCCGAGTGCCTCGGTCGTGTGTTTAGCTGCTTGTATTAGTTTTCGTCCAGGCCGGGACTCTTTCGAAGGCCATGGCGGCGCACGAGAAAGCGCTGGATTGGCAAGAACTATTCGACTTGGCTGGGCGTACAGGAGTATCGCAAGATGATATTTCGGCAATGGGGTACCGTGTTGCAGGTGTGTCTCGCTTCTCGTGCATGCCAATGTTACCGACACTTCGTTAATTTTCCCACAGAGGATCTCACATCCAAGAAACGGCACTCGGATGCTGCACGGGTGCTCTTGGACTACTCCAAAGATGTGCGGGAAGCTGTCATAGCCCTTGTGGAGGGAAACTGCTTCTCTGAAGCCCGCAGAATAGTGAACCGGCATTATTCTCAAGCGGGCGCGACTACTTACTTCGTACCAGGTCACGCTTACAGATTCCCAAACACTCTTGACAGACGTCGTTCATCCTGGGGCACTGGAAAGTCGCGCACAGATATCCGAGGACATTGGAGAGATGAGGGAGCAGCTGAGGAAACAGCTTCAGCGTATTCGCGAGCTTCGGGTGAAGAAGACCGAAGAACCTGGTCGGTCTTTGGCGATGTGATGAACCTCTGAACGTCTTTGATTCCTCCTTTCCCAGATGCCTTCTATGGGGCAGATGATGCCAACCTCTACAATGTCGATGTAATGACAGACGTGTCGATGCCAGCCACTGCTTTCACCCGATATACGGTAGCCCCTACGTCGATGTCTAAATCATCCAAGTGCGTATTGCATTGTTTCTCTTTGTCGAAACCAAATCTCATTCGTACTCCCTTAACAGGCGGACGTCTCGTTCCAAGCGGAAGATCGAGCGTAATGCTGGTCGCAAGGGCACTGCGGACGAGGAAGAATACCTGCTGAAATCTGTAACTAAGCTTGTAGGGCGGTTCAATGCAACGCAAGGTACGATGTTCTTCGTCTGGATACGATTTGTTACTTTGGGCTCATGTCGCGGTCCGTCAGGCGACGTGCGGCAGCTGTTACCACACCTGTCTCAGTTTACGCCAGAACACGAGGAGGAAGGGTTTGCGTTGCAAGCTGAGATGGCAGAATTCGAGCAGGAGTTCTTCGAGGCGGTGGAGGAGATTTGGAAGAAATCGCCGGCCATCGGAGAAGAAGAAAATGGTGTGCAAGATTCGTGGGCTCAACGGATGGAAGACAAGGCAAAAGAGAGGCGGGTCGATCCGATAGAGAGAGTGGCTAAACCAGATCCGAAGGGGAATGAGGAATGGCGGATGAAGATGTTTGCAGCGCAGTAGATATAGATAAAAAATGTACACTGTATTTCCTTTTCTGACATGACAGTCCATGGATGGGCGCTTGATCGTTCACCATCACAGGCGCCGCCGACGAGACCGTCTTTCTCTTTTCTTTGACACAGAATTCACGCAGGATGGGTACTCATGGATACAAGTTCGGATATTTCACTCTTGCAGACTCGTATTGCAGGTTTCATTCCCGGTTTCTCAGAGTTTATCGGCAGTGACAGCGGATATTATCATACTCATCACAATCGCTCCCACAGTTATCCCGCTGGTTGGTTGGACCTTCGCAATCTCTTCATCTGTAATCTCATTCTTCTCTTCTTCAAGGTCTTGGGAGTTGACGTGGCCTAAGAGGTACCACGCGACTCGGAGGCGTACAAAGCATGGCTCCAAAGACTTCGCAAGTCATTGGACGAACTTGTTGAGGAACACATGTACAAGGCTGAAATCGACCCCGAATTCGACCTCGGGGGCGATTACTTTCTCAAAGAGCGGCCTTTCCACTTTTTGATGATTGAATGGGTCTATGAATCACGAAGTTTTCCTCGGTAGGTGTCTCGACTTCATCTTCCAAATAGGCTTGCTCATTTGCAGCAGTGGACGCGAATCCACTTTTCGCCTTGAACAATATGCCCCCATCGGAATTATTTGTGGAGTGGATTGGGGTCGATTCGTATGGACACCTTACTTATCACCCCTCCACTCCCAAAGAACATGGTACAACTGGAAAGCTTCCGCTCCTAAAGTCGGCAATAATTATCGACGACTACGCGGCTCGCCAGCGAACCCAGAAGAATTATTCCTCCATCTCTGAACTTCTCGGTACCGCGGGAGGCGTCGGCGTCGGCAACTGCGAAGCTGTCCGAATTGCGCTTTATGAAGCTATCATTGGTGAGACAGTGATGCAGACTTGGGAATTTGATCACCATATCCGAGTTTTGGAGACCATCCCGAACCGCACCCAGATTTCGAAGAAACTACTCTCAATCGGCGTAGATGTGGTTCAGGTGGCAGTCGGTCCGATGTTGTTTGGCAAAGAGGTCAAATACGCCGAGTCCTCCAAGGGGTTGGCATTCTCTTGGCTAGCCAGAAATATTTGCTTGCGAATCACAACCCACCGGGGCGATGAACGCAACCCGAAGAAAAGTATTCTTGAACTCGTTCACGAGGTCGCGCACCATCGCCAGTCCGGTGTCGCAGTCACTTATGGCATCCTCTTTTTTTTTTTCCACTGTGCTGTAGTTCGCGTCAACTTGAACAACGGGTTCGAAGCTACCACAGCGCTGCAGTTCCTCCCGTCGTTTCAGACCACTGATCCTTCCACCCTTGGAATCACGGCTACCGGGAGCCTGGCCTATCACTGTGTTGATACCGTCAACGGAGCGGCAGACACCACCATCCCGCCGGACTACTTCCTGTACCAGGTGCCTGCTGAGCTTTGGGAGCTCATTACTGAACACCCTCAATCTGGCCGATTTATACAATCTGTCTGCAGCCATGCCGTTTTTTGAACAAGCAGCGCGCGTGCTGCGGTTCCCGCATATCGAAGATTATCGCCTCGTTGGCCTGTTGGAGGACGTAGGAAAGAAGGATCTTACATGTAAAACCTTTTCGACCGCTCTCCTGGACCGGTGTCGGCTGTCGGCTCTGGGACGGTGGGATCGCCACCCGGCCGCCAGCGCCGACATAGAGCCGGCGCTGAGTTTGGTATTTCATTAGGGTGGGCTGTCAAACAGGTGAGGTGTGTGGAGGACACGTAGTGGGTCGGAACGGAGGTAATTACCGCACGGTCTTTATTAGCTTCCAACTGCCGGGGGTTATTATCCAAGTCGTGTCAGAGCAAAGGGAACTTGGCCGTAATCCACGAGATTTCCCTTGTTTATAGACTACGATTGGAAGATGTATTTATTTTGCGGTAGACGCTGTATTAAAATGATAGACTTTCGGCGCAAAAAAATCAGTAGCAGAAGCATTTTTTTATTCATTCCTATCAATACTACTCCGAATTGATTAACCACCAAATCGTTAAAAGAACTTGCATATCATCAACTTGAAGTGGGTTCAGCCAACGAATCTGAATTTATACGGTGGTTCCACCAAACGCTTCTTTGTCGCGGCCCAATAAACGAATTGTACAGACCTCGCGTATGCTGTTCCAAACGTCGCATTATTCCTCTTGGGAATTTTTTTTTGGAGGTCAAAAATTTTTTTTGGTCAAATCTCAGAATGGCTTGATATTGTATACCTATATACTAGGGTGGTACAGTATCCTCAATCCCGAAGGAATTGAGCACCAGCTTCGTGGATAGGGCTCAGAAACCATCGTCGGCACAATCGGCCGACAGCACAGCCACTATCTCCGCTCTTTTGGTGTCAACTGCATTCGGAATCCGGATAGCGCGTACGTGACGGTGCGAGAGTACACTGTGGCTGCATCAATTGAGGATCGAGGTGATGTGGTGCTGGGAGCGAGCGTGTGGCGGTCGTGTGAGAGGCGTGTGGTGATGCGGGCAGTCATGGGTTGTGGCAGTGACGGTGGTGCGGGGGTGATGGGCGGACAGGCGTGACACGACGGGAGTGAGCGGGCAGGATCCCGCCCCTGTCCCGCTGCCACGGGACATGCCGGTAATTCTGATGACTCAATGTCTGTGTCCCGATTAGGAAAGTGAGTCAAAACCATTACACTGCGCCGAGCTTGTACATACAGTCTCTTTTTTTTTTTTTTTGAGGATCCGGCACCCCCACCCTCGCCTACGGCTCTGCTGCTTAGCCCGGGTTCTCGCCAGGCAGCCCTACATTTGCAATTAGCTATCCTATGTACAGTATATACCATCGTACTGAAATCCCTTCGCATCATCAACCGAACATCAGTGGCTGTGCTGTCGGCCGGTTGCGCCGACGATGGTTTCTGAGCCCTATCCACGAAGCTGGTGCTCAATTCCTTCGGGATTGAGGATACTGTACCACCCTAGTATATAGGTATACAATATCAAGTCATTCTGAGATTTAACCAAAAAAAAATTCTGACCTCCAAAAAAAAAATTCCCAAAAGGAATAATGTGACGTTTGGAACAGCATACTCGCGCGTCCGTTCAACCAAAAGTTTAAACCGTGGGAGCATCTAGCGACTCGGGCCGCTCTGCACAGCCACATATTCCCCAATTCAGACGACGCACTCAAAATTTGAAAAGATGGCGCCCCAGCGACCCCATTTGCCTCCGGAATTTCTTACACAGCTTCTTGCTGAACCATGGATGGCTGGCTCCCCGACCATCATCTTTTCACCTGAATTCAATGCCGGTCGAGTGCAAATGGTGAACCAAAATGCCATGAAGAAGGATCTTGACTGGAAGGGCGAGCTCGGGATACAATGTATCCCTCCAGGCTTTGAGGGAGGCTTCTTCGAGGCCATTGACAAAGCCAAGCTCTCATTGAAGCTCAAGCCAGGCTCGAAAGCAGCAGACGCCTACCCCGGGTACACATTCCTGCATGTGGCCATTGACGAAACCGATCCACCCATTGTGTGCGAGCTGATCAGGCTAGGAGCTCCGATTGACGCGCCGGACGGCAGAGGTCAGACGCCTCTTCTACAAGCCTTGCAACGGGCACGGGAGCTGCATTGCTTTTCCAAGGCCACCAGGGAGCGGCCTCAGGCACTGGCGAAATACGAGGAGGTGCTGCAAAGCACCGAGCCTGCTACTCGCCGGCTCCAGTTCATTGCCACCGTCCTGATTCAACAGCACGCGAACGTCAACGCGACAACTCTCAATTCGGAAGGGAGAGTAGTCTCCTCACTTCATTTGGCTTACGGCCTCGAGGACTGGGATCTGGTCGAACTGTTGTTGAACCACGGGGCAAAATGCAAACCCACCCCGACGTGCATAGATGTTGGCGATAGGGAGGAGAGGGTCTTCGTCAGCCCTGGTGCTAAAAGGCGCTTCGCGGCGCTGAAAGCAAAAACCCAAGCCGCCGCCATCCCGCCTCGCCTCTGCCCGTGTTTTTCTGGAAAGCCGCTGCGGGACTGCCACTCCAAGAAGCTCCCGTACCCTGACGAATTTGCATGTCCATGCGGTTCTGGGAAGACGTCCGTGAAATGCTGCAAAACGCGGAGCATCGATTTGACCGAAATGTGGGATGAAAAAACGAAATGTATCCAGTCTGCGAGCCCGTTTGGGGGTACATTCTCTGCGGTACCTGCGTTCCTCGAGTCTCAGTCGTTACAAGAGATGAGCCGGGATCCCGATGTCCTGGCGGCCGCCCGTGCCATGGCCGACAGCCCTCGCTTCGACGCTGCTATCAAAGAATGTTTGGCAGAGGCCTGTAGTTTGGGAATTGTTGACCGCGGATTCGCCGTCACTTACCTTGAAATAAGGGCCTTACCTTGGTATGCTTGATATGATATTCAAATCTGCGGAGGGGCGCTGATATTTTTGTCTCCAGGCCTCAAGGCCGAAAGAGTAGCAAATACCAGGGCCGCCAATTCTCAAAGGTGAGAAAGTCGGCGTGTTCTACTTGCATCGACCGCCTAAAGAATTTTGCAGACATGGAACGAGGTGGTCGACAAATACATTGCTAGCGGTGTGGACTCTCGCCCGCGCACGGAAATTGAAGCAGCTGCCAAAGTCGGCATCTCATTGGGTGCCTTGTTTCGTGTGTGTGAAGCAGACGGCTGCGCAAAAAGGGAGGGCCGTGATATCGAGAAGGTCTCTGTTTGCGGCCGCTGCAAAATGGTATGTACGCCTCCGTGATGCCGGCGTTCCTTCTTCTCTCAGGCTCATCGAGTCTGATAGACATTTTACTGCGGGGCTGCGTGCCAAAAATCACATTGGCCCGTCCACAAGCGCGTGTGTGGGAGTGAAAACCAGACCGAACGTCCCTTGCCTTCACAGCTGGCGTTTTCTGAATTTGTGCTCAAATGGACACAGCGACTCTATAGCAAATAGAAATAGCGAGGAAATTCGCGATCGTGCCCAGGCCAATTGCCACACTCTGTCGTGGAACGGCCGACCACAGTGGGAACGGGCTCGTGATGAGTCCAAAAAGACGCCGTAGCTCACAAGTGTCCCGGCAAAATCTGAAGTCGCGGACAGACTCTGCAACAGCATTCACATCATGATCCGGTGCCTCTCCAACGCTGGGACTGAACGCCTAGCGGCAGTTCACGCTCAGGCACAGTGCTACCGTGCCATACACACTTTCTGCTTCACATCATGCCAGTCTCCGATCTGTCCAAATGTTTCTGTGAACCTTTCTCCGATCCACGGTATGCTTTGAGTACCCGACTCTTCGGTTTACCAGGAGCGCACTGTCGGTTGTATGCTGTCTCTGTCCTTGCGTCGTTCCCCACGTCAACAACGCCTCGACTTCTGTCTAACTCCGCATGAATTCCGTTTACTCGGTGTTCTAGGTGTCGACTGCACATGCGCGTCCTCGTGCGCGGATGCAAACCGCTTTTAATTTAGACGCCGTATCCATTTATGAGACGTTCGACGCTGACTTGGCAGAGACGAGGCTGGAACGCGTCTCATCGTCATCTCATCATACACGCATGTCAGCAAGTTTAGACACCGTGCTATTCAATCCTTCTATACAATCTGTCCATCCTTCAAGCTTCGTTCCCCGAACATGCCCGACTTCATTCGTGCTAGGCTGCTAGCCCGAACCAAGGCAATCTATAAAAATCCTAATACAACAGCGGTATGTACTGAAAATCGACCAGTTATAATGAAGTATGAAATATGTGTGCATATGTAGTAGGTACATGTACATTTGAGGGAGCTATGGCTCTGGCTTTGAGGGTGAATCCTTTTATGCATCGAGAAGCCATGGCCATACGGCGCATCCCTCGATATTGCCCGGGTATGATAAGATATGGATTAGATCGTCGCCGTCCCCATGCCCTCGCGCCGGGGCACCCGTCCGCGTGAGTGACCAGCCAGCGGTCCGCCCAGAAGCGTCGTGTCCGAGAAGCACATCCCACACCACCTCCACCGCACCCTCGCATGCCCTAAAACAATACAACAAAATTGCTCGGGAAGACGTGCCTGCCCTCCTCCCTCCGCGCCTCGTCCAGGAGCTCGCCGCTCCACCACCCGTCGTCCGGCGTCGCTGTGACCGCAATAACATCGCCCGCCTGGAAGTCAAACTCCTCCCCGATCGTCGCCGTGTAGTCGTACAGCGCTTTGACTGTTTAATTTGTTAGTATAGAATACCAAACCAAAAAGACGACGGGGACACCCACCATAGAACAATATCCGCCCGCCCTCGTCTGGCGGCGGCGTGGGGGCGCGGTTCGGCGGGTTGTCCGCGTACGGCGTCGATTGGGGCGGTTGTGGCGGGAGCGGTGCCGACACCCGCCGGGACGGGGGATGCTCTGCGGGCTCGGCCTGCCACGTCGACGGCGGCGCGGGGGGCTGCTGCTGGGGCGGCGGCGGCCTCGGGCTCGTGTTGCTGTTCGCCACAACACCGTTGGGGCTGGTGCCATTCACGGTGGGGCTATTGCCATTAACCGAAGTGTTCACGACGTGGGTCCCGTTCGGCGCGCGCGCAATAGCGGGGTCGACCTGTCCGCGGTCCTGGTACTCACCCCGCGTGCTCCCTGCGTCTGACATCGAGTCCATCCGTGTCGGCTGCGCAGCCCCAGGCGGGAGCTGCGGCGGCGATTGGGGGGATTGCGTTGGGTCCGGCGGCGAGGGTGCGGCTGCGCCGTCCGTGTCCGGGTTGTATGCAGGCGCCGGTGGGCGTGCGGAAGAACGCACAAAGTTCGCGGGTCGTGAGCCGGGTGTCGGTTTAGAGTTCGATGAGTTTGAGGCCGAGTCGGGCTGCTGCTCGGGGTATGGTACAAAGACCGGCGGGTCGGGGATGGAATTGCCTGTGCCGTATTCCTGGACAAAGTTTTCGACGTCCTTGTCTGGCTCTAGTTGGTCTAGCACCGTGCGAATGCGCTCACACGACTACAAATGAGGGTCAGCGGCGGGGTGGGCTCGAGAGGAAGCAACGCACTTGATCATCGGAGACACATAGCGTGGAGACGGCATTAGCGTACATCCATATGATGTCCTTCATGAAATCCAATCGGTCCTCCTCGAGATCCTGACTAGCGTCACAGAACTCCTTCCAGTCCTTCTCCCACCCCGGCATCATATCCAGCACAGTCTTGGTGAAGCTGGCAAAGTCCTTTTCATTTGCCTGCACCGTCTGTTGAGCTCTCCGCAGCTTCAGCTGGAGACGCTCGACATCCTTCCCGGGATTGACCGCAATCTGCTGCGTGTACGAAGCGATGCGAAGGCAGTCGCTCTCGTACTTCTCCCGCGCCTTCAAGACATAGGATTCCTGGGTCTGCTTGATTTTAAATCTCTTCTCTAACGGCGACTGCAGATTCTTCCGGTGTGCGATTTGTTTGTCGAGGAGGGCCTTTGTTTGACCTTCGAGCTCGGCGCGGATCTGAGAGGCAAGCTGCAGGTGTGTCGTGCCCTGCTTCTCCGTCTCAAGCCGCAGCGTGTCGAATGAATTACGGAGCTCCCTGATGCGCGGAAACATATCAGCAATTCATTCCAAAAAAGACGTCGGTTACGCACCCTATTTCATCCTTTCCCAGCGTAGCTTTGGCAAGGTTGATGAGGCGATTCGAGTAGTCCTCCTCGATCGCTGCTCTGCACAACTGTGAGTCCACGTTGCCAAGTCCAATGCACCTCCGCTGACCTCTCCTTCCAAAAGTTCCGCAGTTCATCGGTCGTGCGAGCAGCCCCGCGCATGCGGGCGAATAAAATGTTAACCCCGGCATCCCCCACGCCCCAGAAAGAGTTACAGAAGTCTCGAGAGGTGCTCCCGTTGTACAAGTCGACGCCCGGTGATTTTGCGGTAGCATACCGCGACAAGGAAGTGGTGGAAGGCTGGCGGCGAACAGCCATGGTCCGAGAAGGTGGTGGTAATGGAGAAAGCCGTGTCAGAACTCGCGGCGACAGATTTGATGATCCTTTATTAGTAGTCTCCGTTCCCCAATTAGGCTGTGTTGATGCCAGTGGCGAAACCGATGGGAAGTAAAATCACCCCATCACTCGTAGTATCCAGACGTCTTACTTGGAACCGTTTCACTTTCAGGCATTTTCTATGCGGCATTCGGTCTTGAAACAAATCAACCACAACGGGCTAACGCGGAAGACCGACACGTGCGGAACACCATCGTTTTCAAAATCAATGAATCTGATGCGGGATTGCTGTTCGACTAAAAACGGATTCTCGCCAGAGTCCTTGCCAGAATCAGTACGGGCAAGTGCGGGGGCTTCATGAAAAAGGCAGTGGCACCGCAATGGGATTCGCGGCTCGGACCCTTAGGTCCGGGATTGGCGACTGCTATCAGATAAGATCGAACCTCCGAAGAAAATCGGAACTCCGACGCGCCTTGCTGCCAAAGATTTGCAGTAGCAGAAGAGAACTGGCCGACGGAATACCGGAATATTGCTGGTAGAAAATTTTGTTCCAGGAGAACATCGAACAGACTCGGATTCAACTACGGTGTCATAAAGTGCCATAAAGTGCTCCATGGTAGCCTCGGTATTCCAACACACCGAGTAGCGATACCCCGGGTCCGAGTCGACTGCCAAGTAAGTCACCGTGAACAGCTTCACAGAGACTAGTATGTAATGTGACAGAAGAATGAATGATACTAATTGCACCCCTTTTGATTGCTTGCCAAGTTCGAATGGAAACCCAAGACTGGCGTTCATTTGAGTTTGCAAGCCGCTTAGAGAATTCTGGTACCTGAAGAGATTGCGAGTGAACGCGGGGCGTCGTCGGGATTCGGGCCGGTCTTGTCCTCATCCAGAAACTTTCTGGCATTTGGTACACTGGCACAGCTGTGATCAGTCGACGAAAATCGAGTGAGAGATGCTGGCCAGAAACCTTTTCAAACTCCTCCCACTAGAACTGAGGTGAGGTGCGCACAACAACAGCTCGAAGGCATTTCGAAGCACAACGCTGTGACAGAAGCTGTATAATTTCAGTTTTTTGGGACGCGGAATTCCGCACGTAAAAAGTACAGGAAGTGTACAAACGTTACAAATGTGATAAAGTTATTGCGAAAGCACAGCGTTAATAGCGTGAAAAACATCGAGACTTCAGAGCATGAGAATCGTAGTACGTCGGTTCGTCGGGGTCATGACGCTGTCACAATCAAGGGTCGTCGCCCTTGGCGGTGCAAAGCATATTCGTAGAGCCCTGAACGGGCAGCTCGTGCAGTTCTTCTCTCCTCTTTCCGTGCAGTAACACCACGCTGGTAATCAGCACGGACGCCGGCAAGGAAGCTGTGGAAGTGTCGGGCGTCGAGGCGGTCAAACATCGCCTTCACAGGCAACGGTAATTAGCCAATGCCTAGGCGGGAAGATGGAATTGGTACACACATTAAATTTAGTAGCCAAATCCGACAGCTTCGCGTCGTGCTGTTCTAACAGCTTGCGGGCCCTGTGTACTTGGTTCACACGGGGAGAGACAGTGGAGAGATTGTGCAAGCGGGACAAAGTCCTGCCAAATAATCGTTAGAAATGGTCAGACAGAGCCAAGATAACGGGCCCACCTTTGAAGCGACGTTATCCGGTAGTCGTATTTCCGACGGCACGAAACGCTGCGTAGACTCCATTGCTCTACTGGGACGACGCGATGGCGTCTAAGAGACTCCTGTACCGCATGGAGGGTTTTCCCAACTCTGTCACACAGTGCGCGATCGGCGGCCGCAGGCTTTGGGAGGGCGCCAAATCTCTGATTGAAGTAATCAGAACAAAGAGCAAAAGAGACGCCGGTGAAAAACTGACGGCATGTAGAGAAACAATTTCCAGGGACGCTGTCATGATTGACTCCAAAGCCTTTTCCACAACGTCGCGTTCTTGGGACTGCGTGCGGATCCTCGGGGATAAACCGGTCAAGGGGGTCGTGCGGCGGTTGTCATTCCCCCGGAAGGAAGCGGGAAGGTTGTGAGATCGAGGGGTTGGGGGACCAATGTGTGTATTGGTTTCGTCGTCCAGAGGCGGGCGGTCAACGGGCGAAAGAGAGCCGACGGGCCTTTTTTTACAACGTGGTGGGGTCCTATCCGTCGGGAGCCACTCGTCAATGAATGTGGGAGAATCTTCGGCAACCATGTCGTTAGACAAAAAGGAGCCGAGAAAGTCGCGACGGGGAGGACCAATGCGCGTCTTGGATTTGTCACCCAGAGGACCCAGAGGGAGACGGTCAAGGACGGGAAGAGGAATAAGCTCGATAGGCCGCTGCTTAGGACGAGGGGGCGGAGTAGTATCCGGTGGAAGTTCCTGCTCGAGAAATGAGTCGGGGATGGCGAGATTTTTGTCATCCTCGTCGACGACCATAATCCCAGCATGAGGGACATAGTGGGTTTGTCCAATCGCGTCAAAGGACCACCCGCCCTCTCTTTCGTAGTCTTTGATTTTCCTGCGAGTGGGTGGGGTAGGCATGTGTCGAGGGTGATAACCAGACGAGCCCGCCACAGCGGAATATTTTGGGTCGGTCGAGAACAGCCCCAGCGTGTTCTCGGGAGCCGGAAAGCAAGTGGCAGCGAAAGAATCCTCGTCCAGATATGTCCGGTCGTCATCCTGTGGCGCGACACGCCAATCCGCCTTCCGGGCCAGAGAACGAGGAATGGGCCGCATGGGCTGAGGTTGGAGTATGTGGCCAAGCGACAAAGAGGTGGAGGCAGTGTTGTCGATATGATAAGAGGGATCGAGGTTGGGATGCTGTAGAAAGCTCCGGTGGCGCATTTAGGAGTGCAGAACTGGGGTCAAGGGTTGCGACCGTTAAATTAAGTCAAGCCGCTACCCGGAAGATGAAATACAAATCCTCTTCGAATACAATAGAAGCGATAAAAGGTGAACGATCGTCTAGCTTGGACCATCAGTTGTCAAGTTGAAAAGAGCCGCTGAGGAGAACAATGGGCGAGGGGTGGCCCAAGCAATTGCTCGTGGTTACCACCACGAGATGGCTGTTCAACTGGTTGGGTGCTCTTGTTCCATGGCGACTTTTGTTCTTGACGGGGGTGAAAGAAAGGAGAAAGTTGATGCGGGAACGGTCCGACCGTTCCCGATTAGGCAATACGACGCCACACTATAGGGCTGCTTCTTTTTTCACATCACAGCTTGGCCATAGCTGTAGCATCGAAGAACTAAGACGGAGCACCCACCATAAAATTTAGCTCAGTTTGACTTCGTCCGCCGTAGAGCCCTGGGCTCTTGACATTGTGACAAGCGCTCGACTTCGATTGAGTGGGTCTCCAACATCTCCATCATTGTCTTCACCGTCGAGGCTACTATCGACGGCTCCCCAACGACCCCATTTATCCCCCGAATTTCTTTCAAAACTCCTCGCTGAACCATGGATGTCTGATCGAAAGACAATAATCTTGTCTCCTCAATTCCATGATGCTTGTGTGCAATTCGTGAACGAAAATGCGGCCAGGAATAATGTTTTTTCGAAGCCTGGCCAACCCTCTATGGAAAAGTTCCTTCAAGGCTTTCAAGGGGGCTTTTTCACTTCCATTGATCTCGATCGGCCAGAGTTATCGACTTTACGTGTACATGTGGCTCCGGAAAGACGGCCGAGAAATGCTGTAAAACATGAAATTAACTGAATTGTGGGACGAAGTACAATGTATTCAGCCTTCGACCTCCTGTGGGGAAATTCTCTCGGGCATACCTGGGAGCCATGAGATCCTCGAAGAACTCAGGCAGAAGGGCGACATGGAGTCGTTCGCTGCAGGCCTCAAAGCGTTTTTTTTTTTTTTTTTTTTTGAATCCAATAGTGGCGGTCAGAGTAGGTGCTTTAAAGGTGCTTAACGAAGTGCTTTAGAAGTGCTTCAAGAATTATTAAAGCGTGGGAAAAGCACCAAAATTCTGAAGCACTTTTGAAGCGTCGAAGCGGCTCTGGAGCCGCTTCGACGCGCTTCAGATGTGCTTCAAGTCGAATTTTATTCAAGCTTAACTACTTCTTTGTGACTCCGTAGCTGACTAAGACTTTGAAATTTTGTGTCTGTCTTTGATCACCGTCTCCTCTCCATCGCCAGCCTCCTAAATCATGACGGAAAAGCCCAAGAGAGCTGCCACGCTCTCAGCTAACGCCCAAAATGCTGCTGCTATCGCTTTTGCTGAGGCCCAAGAAGACATCGAAGAAAAGCTGCCGAAGAAACGTCGTTACGTGGCCGACCGAAGAAAAGTCTTTTCCCGAGCAGCGCCTGGAGGCGGAGCCATGGCGGTAGAAAGACAGGAGTGATCAGAGTGCAGATTTCTCAAGTCAGCGTAAGCAAAAATAGTAAGCTGAAGCATGATTTAATCGTTTTGAAGCACAATTCAAAAAGTGACGGTCAAGGTGATTTTCGCTTATCCCACGCTTATGATGCTAAATAAAATCTTAAAGCACTTCCAAAGCACTTTGTTAAGCACGTCTAAAGCACCTTTAAAGCGCCTACTCTGACCGTCACTATTAAATAATATGTTTTGTATTCCGGTACCCGGATACGTATGGGGGGAGCTCGCTCAGAACATGATTATCCCGCTCATTCCTTTGAGATGCAATCCGAGCTCTTTGAGGAGTATTAGGCGGAATTTGATCCCTATTTTAAACTCAATTTGTGAATGTGAATCAGAAGGGTAAGGGAGACATGCATTCCAACAGAGCTACAAAAAAGCGAGAAAAGTGAGGTCAAGGCTAAAGTCTAAGAAAGCACACACAGTGTCCAAGTTAAAATCAGAAAGAGCAGATAGGGGCTAATCAACAAATGCATCAAAGCTGAGTGAGTTTGGAGGAATTAAATATAAAATATTTACAACTGAAAAGAGGGGAAGTACCTGAAGCTTTTACAGTGAGGATGGTGGGGGGAAGCCAGGAGGAAGCAAGTTCCGCGTGCTTGCCCTGAGGATTTCATTGATTTATTCCAAGTTATCAGGATTTGATTGCTCGGAGATTGAGAAATTATCCGAAATGAACTGCCGCTGCGCGGCAGCACCATCGTGGGAATCGACTCGTGACTTATCACATGACCACAAACACAACCAAAGACGTGGATTTCCACGTGATACGCAAATCGGACCACCTTAATAGAGTAGGGGGAGCAAGCTCCCCCAATTATTTGCCCCTCGCCGCGTGCGGCACGTTGGGCATTCTTCTACACGATCTCTCAAAGCGATTCATAGCAGCCCTGTGTCGCAAAAGGGCTTTGTCGGAGATAACTCCGTATAAGAAACTATAAGGCATAATAAGTCTGTAACTTTTTTCGGGGGTCTATAGAGCTCAGAAAGGCGCTATCCTCGGTTATAAGTACTTACAGAACTTATAAGACTTACAAGCCCTTAAGCCCGGTTAGTGGAGCTTATAACTCCCTATGGTATACCTCCTTGCCGAGGACCATTGCCGCGAATCTTTCCTAACTTGTTGATGGATTCACGGCACTTGTGGTAAGACAAGTGCAAATTCAGATTCTAAGCTACAGGTACATGAGAGTAATGGAAATGGGTACGCTACGGTGGAGATGCATCGGTAGGTAGCGAGCACGTGCTCAGGGATATGTACGTCGGCGGGGATACGGTGATGATCCCTGAGGAATATCGGCATCCGATGTCGTGTGGAGCACCAAGGTAATGGGCAAGACGGATGGGCGACGGGAAAAGAGAGGGAAAAGGAAATAAAGAGGCTCACCACATTAGTGCTGGCACATTGCGGCGAGCGCGTAGGTAATCGGGGACTGAGAGGCTCAAAACATAGCACACTGGCACCATGACGTAGTTCTATTGCAACAGGTCAGACAGTTGCAGACAGGCGGAGAGTAGCGACGCACCCGTGCTTCTAGCGACACAGTTGGGGAGTTGGAGTAAGGGCAATTGGGAGGGCGGTGTAGGGTGGACCTTCGTGGTTGGAAGCAAGCGAGGTGGAGTCACGGAGTCACATTGGCTGATTTATATCTCCAGTGGCGGTAACATGACATCACTTTGCTCCACAACACTTCCTCCGGGCTCCCACTCTCTTTGGCGCTCTCCTCAGACTCCTGTAATATGACTCAGATACCACTCACGCGTCTGATTCCGAGCTGGAGAGACTCAGAGAGAATTTGAAGCAGCTCAACCACGGCACGCGCTCGCTAAACCTGCATCACGGACAAGCAGGTCCTCTGCACGCCGTCGATGGACAAATGCTTGTAAGTACTGGAGGAAGTGAATTTGAGGAGCTTGTTGAGAGCGCCGAGAATAAAAAATGTCTCCTTGAATCTTCTACAAGTCATTATTACCCTTGTAATCTTTTGATGCTTCGAATGGATGTCATGGTTGAGAATATTCAATGGAAGACCGCACCTTCTATTTTATATAATGAGATGTAATGGATTATTTTTGTTGCAAAATAACCGAATTAGCGCTAGGGAGGTCAGACCCTTATTGCCCCTTATAACTGCTTACACTCCGGTTGTAACACAATTATGGAGGTTCTGTAAGCACTTATAAGTGAGCTATAAGCCTGTAACCCTTCGTAACCCCTTATAGTAGCCCAGGCCCTTTTGCGACATGTCTTCCCTGCTCTCATGGCAGCACTTTTGCAAGATCCTTGCCAAAAGAAGGCGATTGATTCTGGTTTTCAGGCCTCAAGGTCGAAAGAGTAGTAAATTCCTGTGCCGACAAGTCCAGAAAGTGAGCAAAACTGGAGTGTTACGAACAGCCTTACTTATTTATTCTTGGGTTAGAAATGGAATGATGCCGTCGACAAATACATTGCCCTCGGCGTGGACTCTCGACCGCGCGTCGAAATTGAAGCAGCTGCCAAAATCGGTGTCTCGCTGGGTGCAATGTTTCGCATATGCGAAGCAGAGGGCTGCGAAAAAGCGGAGGGTCGTAATATGGAGCAAGTGTCTGTTTGCGGTCGTTGTAAAATGGTATGTGCACGATTCGCGCAGGGCTTTCTTGTTCGTTCCCCAGCTCATCGAGTTTCATAGACTTTCTACTGCGGAGCTCCCTGCCGGAAACTGTGTTGGCCTGTTCACAATAGGGCGCTGTTTTTTATTGATGTTTGTAAACATGTTTATAAACACCGGTTTATAAACCGGTTTTTAAATGGGTCGAAAGTACCGGTTTTTAATTATAACCGGACCCCGGCCCGGGCATACCCGGGAATTGCCGAGCCAAAAAAAATCGCAATTGAGGGCGGCGAGCCGGGACGACAACAACACAACAACACCACCTTCTCAGTCGACTGAGAGCACCACAATTAGCTCACCACACAATGATATTGTTATGACCTTGCCATTTTTTCGTGATTTGCTCTCAGATGCGCCCATATCCGGTGCGGATGAGGTTGGGATTTTTGGTAACTGGTCAAAGCGGGCGGTAGGGGGCTCCATTGCCGCTCCAAAAGCAAAACAAAGGTAGCTGGGGTGGTCACGGGGGAAAGGGAAGTAGATACACCAGTTTTATAACCGCTTTTGCACCAGATGTTTATAAACATGTTTATAAACACGCTGTTTATAAACATAAAATTATAAACCGTTTATAATGTGCCGCGGAATTATAAACAGCGCCCTAGTTCACAAGAAACTATGCGGCGCCGAGAACCAGATCGAACGCCCATTACCTTCCCAGGTAGCGACTGTCCAATTTCTATACGACATGAACACCGAGGAAGCTTGAAATACGGCGTACTGTGTACTGTATGTATAGATGTAGAACGGCCACACACGTGAATTTCCACAGTGGTTCCAATGAAGTTGGGGACAGCTCTGTTTATTCTTTTCCCTCAAAACAGCTGTCAATGCCATCTTTGCTCACGAATTTACAGTCACCCTAAAAAAAGTTGCATGATAAATGATACTCCGTCCACTCCGTCCGTCCTTTCCTCAAGTCGATATGTTTGAACCGTGGGAACTTTTTTGGACTGCTCATTTCTCGCTGCGTCAAAGCACTTTTCGGCCGCATCCAGATCCCGGATCGCAAGCTATCGACCACCCCAGGTACCCAACGGCAGAGTGGGCCTCCCAGCAAAAAGCTACATTCCTGCATGTAGCCATAGACGAAAGCGATCTTTTCGGCAAAGTTCAACTTGGCGAAACGAAAGAGTCAATCAAACGTAGCGAAAAGTCGAAAATAAGCCTTCTATGTCCACCAGATGGACAGCTCCGGTAGTACCATCGACACACAGGGAGTCAATGTCATGAAAATCGATGGTGTCGGGTGCAAGTTGTTAACAAGGGTGCGCACGGAGCTGGACCTCGTTTCCCGATGATAGTCTCACATAGTACGAGTTCTGATGGTAGACTGAAACCCGACTCATCAGCTCAACAACCAGCACCAAATTGAAGCCACTGTGGTCCAGACAGATGAGGCTTTGGTTGGCCCGCGCCCTAGGCACGTGTCCCATCGCTGTGCCCGAATCATGTAATAAAATCGAGAGAAGGTAGAGTGAGATATCTCGGAACAATCTAGACCGGCTTTCTCGTGGTGTCCAGACTGCAGGGCTTCGCGCGAAACGTGGTGAATTCTAATGAAGGTGACATCGTCCTGTAAAGTGTAAAGACGGCCCCGGTATGTGAAGGATATCACAAAATTTTTGAGTCGAAACTTAACGAGGAGCGAGTCGTTGAAGCAATATGAAACTGAGATGATAGTGGGATGAATACGGACTGAACGTTGCAGTTCTGCGCTCGTAGAACGATAGAGCAGTTACTATCACTTATTGCACTGATTCTTATGGTGCAGTTCTCTTCGTGCGTTCTCACAATCGTTCCAACCATGTCTTAGTCAAAACCATGATTCAAAGGCAGGGCCGTAATGTATTGGCACCGAGGGTAATCGCCGGCTCGTGAAGCGGGTAGCCTTGCCGTCTTCATGTTTTATCGTAAACATGTCGGTGTGCAATATGTTAGCGGGAACATACTACACCGCCGTTTGTAAAAAATGTGTCAGGGACGTTTCTGTCGCAATGTTACGAAACAATCGCCAGATCATCACATAATGCCGTCCGAAACCTTTTTAAAATAAAGATGATCATATCCCACAAGGCTTGTGCAAGGTCCCATTCTGAAAACATTTTCCCAGAACCTTCAATCAGGATTTCGTCGGACATTAGGGAGACCATTATGAGACCAAATTTCCAGCATTGATGTAATAGTGCAAAAATCATTTTGTATCGAATAAAAATGGGCACGCAGGCTGATGTATACATACTGATACTGACTGACATCTCAACTATGTACTTTGCGTCGTGACGCGATACAATAATGGTTGCCGAACCCACCTCGCCGTCACCCCGATCAACGTAACCCTGCCGCATGGACGCGTGTTGAGCGTGAATGTGCCGTGCGTCGCAGAGACGGAGAAGATGTATGTGCCTGTGGAGATGACACAGGTGCTCGAGTGTGGTGCAGAAGTTCTCTGTGTGGGCAACAAGGAGAGATCAGTCAACATAAACTAAGGGGGGGAGGGGAAGGGACTCACAGTCCACGGGAACATGCTGCCTCCGCTGATGTTGTCCTCGTCGTCATGGTCCGACAGCGCATCCGCAGCCTCTCCTTGCGCGTGAGAGACCGATATCAATTGTCGGCCTCAGCGTGACGACTTGCGGTACAGTCAATGGGCCGGCGACCTGGACAGTTGGGTTGCGAGTGAGGTTTGAGGGGAACTTGAAGCCTTGAAAGTTCAAGACCAGTGACGTCCCAAATTGAGTCAGTTTTGAACTGGATGTGGTTTGAGCTCAACCCAAGCAGATTGTAAGATAGATTGAAGAGATGGAGAGCTTGGAGGGACACGGAGGAGTCACCATGACCAAGGACATGGATCACTGTCTTGCAGGGTTTGATCAGCCTGAAAGTAACACTTGTTCAGCCAAGATCAGTCGCGCCGACGATGGGAGCTGAGTTGGCTTGCAAGTTGAATTCGACGCAGCAGCGAAAGGGGGGGAGTGGAGAGAGACGACGGACATGTGGGTGCACCAACATTGTACTTGTTTGTGCTGATGCGCACGGACGGTCGATCACAAATTCACAACGGACCACATATAAGTACATGAAAAATGCTTGTGCTCAATATGACCAGTTCAAACGGGCTGTCTCCAAGACAAAGACCAACCGTGAGCATTATGTATGGACTATATAACTTACGTATACGTGCATTGTCACTTGTGTACACTGTATAATTGGCAGGCCAATATGAGCACTTGATTAAATACCCACGTCACTGCTGGAAATACTTGATGAATATTTCCAACAATGTCTCCCAGAGCTTTCGGCAATGTGCTCACAACCTTGTCCTGGCGTTGGCAAGACGTTTTGCGTCAGACGTTCTCAAAACCTCTCATACGGCATATTTTGGACATCCTGAGAAATGTTTTCGTTACATCTATTCTTGACGTTTGATGAACAAAGTGCTCGATTGGCGGTGTATTTGGGACCCCCTAGCTGGCCACCATAGCTAGCTGGCCACTTTGGGGCTTCAAGCCCCAAGCTTGATAATTTCAACTGGCCGCGAATGGGGGATCAAAGTACGATGTATGATGAAGGTCCAGATCAAATTTAGAGGCGGAGTGATGCGTTGATCAAAAATTATGGCATGTCGGAGTTCGATCCGAAGGGTGAAAACATCATTTTCTTACGTTGGCCTTGCTTGCCGCTCTTGTCTTGGGCTTTTCTACACCAATTCCGGGTCGTTCCGCGACTTTGTGGGCTTGTTATGATCCTCCGATGCCTGGCATTCACCTGAAATAATGCTCGACCTCCATAACATTGTGTCTTCTCCCCCCCACGCCCAACACGGCGCCACTAACTCTTTGTGCTTGCTTATCCTAGTTGACCTTACATTGCAGGACACCCAGATGCTACTGCTCCGAAACTTTTCATACGGCCTCTCAGCATCGTATAGCATCTTCTGAGATGCATTCAGGGTTTTTAACTGCACGACTCCCTTCCTACCGTACGCCTTTACCCCAATCCACCCAAATTGGCAATGTCGCAAAGACGGAATTTTTGGGAGAGGTTTCGGCAGCTCAGGATGAAGTTGAGTGCCTAGCTATGTCCCAATACGCACCGTTGAGTCATTTGAAGCTTATTCCTGGCTGATACACGCTTCTGCTGGTATAACAGCCTCAGTTGGTCAAAAACCACCATTTTGGGTCTTCCCTTGCTGACGGACAGTTATATTTCTAGGCACAATATGGTGCATATTTACTATTCAGTGCCATAGAATAGTTCATATGTCTCCTATGTATGATACCTGAAGTATTTGGCCGCTCTTACCGGACTCAGCAGACTAATCTGTCCAGTGGCCAGCTAGCCGGTTATTTGGTCATGCTGGACTCGCCTCCGAAATAAATTCAATGCAACATCAATTCAACAGATATTTTGATTAAAGTGGGCTTGAATTGTTCGTTAGATGTATGCCTTCCATTTGTCATGATTTGGACCGCATCGGTGCGCTATAGAGGGGCAGGTCCAAGCATGCAAGCTTAGGTGGCCAGCTAGGGGATCAAAAATAGTACAGAGGAACACCGAGGAACAATTACCGCGGACGGATGGCTGGATCTGTTAAAATTGCGAGATAGCAGGTGCCGGGTACTTTGAAAGGACTAGACGGTTCATATCTCCACCGGTTTCAATAGCAGGAAATGGGAACAGAGTAGCAAGTTTTGCATCTCAAACAAAAGATGCTTCCCCCAATGGGGCAAAGAACCAAAATATCGGTTCCTTGCACATTGAGAATTATCCCAGTAGGCACAGAAAGGCGAGAGGAGGTCACAGGCTACATAATTGAGGGAGAGCCTGGGAATTATCTTGAAGTTTCATCCACGCGATCCTTCAAAGTTTTTAGGTTCCATATGTTGGGACAAATCAGCATATGCGGAATATGCGATTGGGGATCTCTTGTGAGTAGTTTCCGAAACCGATATCCAGAAGCTCCGTTCCGGAGCGTGTTTTCGGAAGGGACGAACCTGTCTGCCATTCATTTGTCTGGTCGAATTGATTCGGTGACTGTTCAGTCTTTAGGGCTTGAAACACACGGGAGCAAAGACAAAGGATCCGGCAACTGCAAGAGTCTCACTACTTCCAGGAGCGTGTGTACTGAGAGCTCAGATAGAGACATCAGAGAAAGTTCAAGGTGATGGCTCCCAGTTCTGTGGCTGTGCTGGATATTGTGCCTTGTTAGAACCCGCAACATTTCTCTTTCCTTCCTCCAGCATCGAAGCAAAGTTTTAGAGTGCTGGATATCAAGGCGAATCCATCTCGCCCGAGTTCTGAATTGGACTGGCTTTTCCTGTGTGCCTAAGGTCTAATTCCAAGGCCTTAGGGACTGCCGCAAGACTGGCGCATACCTGGAAGAACGGACATCCCGGACATCCCTTGCCCACCAGACGGACCAAGAAACATACTCGCATTATACCTTTGACCCCTCTGGAGCAGTTCAAGCACGTTATTTCGCGCATAGTTCTAGTCACGATGGAACCGGACAAGCACCCCTTGTCAGTCGTACCGACGCCCGTTGGGCTCAAAAAGGTTCAACCTTACTGGTATCCATATACCACTATGGCCAAATTGCGCTGGCTCGATCGCGAGCTGCTCGAGGTTGTGTCGTCAGAATTTCGAGACAGATCGATGGAATACTATGTGAGTTTGGGTGAGGGTTGTTTGGCTTCCTGACCTTAAGTTGAACGGACCTTAGAGATACGCTTTAGAATCTGGAGTTACCACCGTGAACGGTCAAATTGCAAGTCCGGAGACTATTATCAAGAACGGCGACCGTATTGAGTGCGTCTCGAAAGAGGGCAGTAAGCTCAAGCTAAAACTCACCATCCGTTTGCAGAAACATCGTCCATCGACACGAACCACCGGTGACCTCGACACCCATTAAAATTCTCCATCACGATGTAGAGCGTGAATTCATTGTAGTAGATAAACCCGGCAGCATCGTTCGTCCGTCAAACTCTACAGTCTCTCTGCTGTCTCACAGTCCAGCCAATAGCCTGTCCACGGAACTGGGAGATACTTTAAAAACACCCTTATAGAAATCTTGCAGGATGAGTTTGGTTTCAAGACCTATCGTACGTTCATCAGTTATTCCCGCGGCGCGCTCATCAATCTACGGACCCAGCGGTTAATAGACTCGATCGACTGACCTCGGGCCTCATGATCTTGCCACTATCGTCCAAGTGCGCACATACCATGGCCAAGGAGTTTGAAGTAAACACAGTCCACAAGGAATATGTAACTCGGTGCAAAGGCGAATTTCCACAGTAAGTGATTTTCAGGACTTTTTTTCGCCCTCAACGAAAATAGAGAGGAAATCGTATGCGAGGAACCGCTCATCACCCTAGATCGGCAGATGGGTCTCAATATTGTCCATCCGGAGGGGAAAGTATGCTGGCCAGCTCTTCATCGAACACGCTCTAATTTGGATTAGCCAGCAAAAACGGTTTTCAAGCGCATCCGGTACGACTCGAACACAGATACCACTGTCGTTCTTTGTGAGTCGTCCCTATGGGTAGTTTCCCTGAGCTGAGGTCTAAACAGGCACACCATTTACCGGACGTTGTACGCACGGTTCTTCTCTTGGCATCCTCATTTCAATTAATCCATTTCAATTATTAGCCCACCAAATCAGGGTCCACTTGCAATTCCTCGGGTATCCCGTCGCCAATGACCCAGTCTACTCGGAGAAGAGGATTTGGGTACCGTGGATTTACCATTCCTGCTCTTGTCGTGCTCTGATCCTTGGGCTCTGCAGGGCGAAGGACTTGGAAAAGGCGGGATCGATACTACTCCGAGTGCTGAGCGGACTGCGCCAGCCCCGCCCCCTCATCTGGAACAGCACACAGAGGCGACTGGTAATCCCGAATCTTTGACCAAGGTCATTCCTCAGTCGGAAACGAACGGCCAAGCCCCCGCGGTCCCATACACCAAACTGCTTCCTCGTGAAACGGGGGAGGACATCGGCTTGAACTCCCCCGTGCCACTGTCTAGCCAGGCGGTCGCGGTCATCACGCAGTTGCGGAACATGAAGGTCAGTGCTTCTCTGCCCCTGCGCCGCACGAATGAATGACACAGTGAATAAATACAGGACGAGGACGAAGACTGGGGGCGCTGGCGCGATGTCGTCTTCCGGGCCAAGGGCGCCTTATCACCGGCTAATTTGAAAATAAAGCAGGTGCCACAGCACCAGCGGAGGCGAGGAAAGGCGGAATTCGTCTTCGAACAGTCCAGTCCGGAAAGCACCGCTACTGCGGCTTTTGCAGGTACCAGCACGATGATTGAGCCCCGTCCTCCGGCGCCTTCCGGGGCCAGAATGCCAGGAGCTTCTACTTCCGACGCCAGCCCTGCTTCCGCTTCTACAATCGTAGAATCGCCTGCATCATTGGATGCTGCAGATCCGGGCGTGCCTGCTGTGCATGAGAGCCTTGCGACCACGAAGGCTGCTGCCTCGCACGCTGTGTCGGACGATAATCGCATCCCGCTTCCCTCATCGTCTTCCCCAAGCGTTCCTGGGAGCAATGCGACCGTGCACCCCTCGCACGTTGAAAGAACTGTGTCGGATAATGAATCCATTTCGCTGGCCTCGTCTGCTGCCCCGGCTTCTCTACTAGCCTCCGCGCACCCAGGCCCTACGCCACCATCCTCAGAGGACGACCCATCCGCACCCCCGCAGCCACCGCAATTCACGGTCGCCGAAGCAGTAAATCGTGCATCTGAGATGGAAGCCCAAGCGACGGCCACAACGATTTCTTTGTCGGAGAACTCGTATTGCCCCGAGTGCTACCTCCCGCTGCACCCGGATCCCAAGCCAGAAAAGCTGTACATATTTTTGCATGCGCTGAGGTACACGACGAGCTTGGGCAAGTTTGAGACGCCGATGCCACACTGGGCGCAGGAGGGATGGGAGTGGGATCAGTCGTAGTTTTTTTCGGGGTACGCACTTTGATTCCATGGTGTGTATTGTATTTACGACATAGGCGCGTCCCAGTAGACCTCACGACATGATAACTACTTGGCAGGATCCCGCGTGGTGAAATTTGCAGATTGACTGACCGACCGATCGTGTTACCGCAACAAGCGAAAATAGCCTTTGCACCGAAGAAGAAGGCATTAGTTCACCTTAGCGTGCTTCATGCATCCGACTGGGGCGGACGACCCTCCGTTCGGCAACAGCGCTGGGTGTAACGTTACTCACGCCTTCCAGCGGGAAATTAAAAACCTTTGTAAGGCAAGTGGGGTACGCATAGCCTTGGGCCATGCTACCGCCACGATATCGATGATTCCCCAAACAAACCTACCCATTCTCGCGCTTGCCTGCTGCCAAAGCTACTCTGCGGACCGCATTTCATTCTTCGCGGCGGTGCCTGTCAAGGACAGCGCTTTCTCTTTCTCTCAAACAACGCGTTCTCCGAGGCCCTCCCTGGTATCAACTTGTCAATGTCCAAGACTAGAAAATGGTTCGCCCGGCGGCCTGTGTTTGCCAAGTGCGTACTCGCCCCGCGCGTGGAACCGCGCTTCCGTCAGACGATGACGATGGCACGCGTCATGAAAGCGCGTCAACAGTTCCTTGCAAATTAACGCCGCTCGGAGGCAGGCGCAAGATCGTGCGCTTGCGTTATACGGACTGGGTGAACTTTCGGCCAATACCGCCAATACCCTTACGTCCAAGAGCTTCGGGGCTGAATTTTTCATTATACACCGGGATGCTTCTGATATGGTAGGCACCTATCCTTTTACAGCGACGATTTTTTTCCGCGGATATAAACCGCGAACAACTCGACCCATAGTCTTCACTTCCTCCCCCAATGCATCTCATATTATTGATTGTCTGTCTCTGCATCTTCCTCCTCTGCTGCTATACCACATACAGACTTTTCACCCGTATTTCCGTCGCGGCTGTGCGTGGTCCGGAACCGTCTTCATGGTTGTTGGGTACGTGCGCTGCCTGCATCGACGGAGACATTCCTCATGGTCATTCAGGGAATATGCCTGAATTATTTGGCGGCCAAGTAGGAGAGGTATTTAAGCTATGGCATACTTTCTTGCTGGTTTTTGAGTTGACCTTCGATCTCGGAACTCTGTAGGCCGAGTTCAAATGGCAAGAGATCTACGGTGGCGTCGTCAGAATCAAGGCTTCTTTCGGGGTGCGTCTCTATCAGTCCATAGCGCGCATCTGCTCACTATTTCGGTAGGAGGACCGACTTCTCGTTACTGATCCAAAGGCTCTTCAATACATATACCAAACCTCAGGCTATCGTTTTCACAAGCAGCCAGAGCGCATCGAAGTCACCAGGATGATCAGGTACGCGAAGATAATTCCACATAGGTTACTGACTGAATCCTTTGTTAGCGGGCGGGGGATTTTATGGGCAGATGGTGTGCCCAGCCTTGATCTCGAGTTCCACGAAATTGACCTTCGTTAGGAACGGACCATAAACGGCACAGAAAAGTGATGCTCCCCGGTTTCACAACGCCCGAAGCGAAAGCTCTTCTACCATTATTTTTCTCGTACGCTGCTCAGGTACGGACTAATCGCTCGAATTCAGTTAACCTTTATCGAATGCCCCCCTCATTCTTCCAGATCGGCGCGAAGTGGAAGGACATTATCGGCGCCACCGCGGACCAGTCTGCGGTGCTGGACGTCACTGGGTGCGCTGCTCGACATCCTTTTTGACTGAAGCTATTCTGATCTTTCGGTGCAGATGGGCATCTCGGGCGACTCTCGACGCGATCGGACAAGGTAGCTGAAATCAACCCCGCACTGTTTGTTCTGCTCACATGGCGCCTCCTTCTCTAGCTGCATTTGACTATCAGTTCGGTGCAATGGAGAACGCGAATAATATCGTTGGGACAGCGTATAGCAATGTCTTGTATGCCTTCCCTCTCCTTCTATGAACTCGTGGTAACACCAATTGCAGCATGGACACCTTCGGGTCCCCGTCTGACGCGAGTTTGCTCGCGCTGAGCCTGTTGCAATATCTCCCTCGGCGCATGCGCGAATTCTTAGTCGACCACATTCCGTCTCGGGGCTTGGATCATATTCGGTATACTGCGCAAGTCACAACAACCGTTGCGCGAGAACTTGTCGCGTCCAAGTCCGCTGCGCTTCTGCAGGGAAAAGGTAGCCGGGACATCATGAGCTTATTGGGTGAGCTTATTTTGGATGCTCCGGCGTAGACTAAGTCGGTGTTCTCAAGTGAAGGCAAATGCGTCAGAAAATGAAATGGCGAAGCTCAACGAGGACGAGCTTCTCTCGCAGATGCGGACGATAATAATGGCCGGCCATGAAAGTGGGTTTCGAGATCGTGATATCCGCTTCTGCACTAAGGACGAATTTTGAATCACAGCCACGGCGAATAGTTTCAGTTGGGCCGTTCTGGAGCTCGCACGGCAGCCCAAAATCCAATCAAGGCTGCGAAGCGAGATACGCAGCATGGAACGGACGCTTCAAGCTCGCGGCAGCTTCGAGTTTAGCACGACTGATATAGAGTCCATGCCCTACCTGCTGGCGGTCGTGAAGGTTTGCCCTCCGACTAGTTTCAGCATCCCCGCAGGCTGATCGAATATCTAACAGGAAGTCCTCCGCTTCCATCCCGTATCCTTCAACAATTTCAGGCAAAGTGCAACCGACGATGTGCTTCCCCTCCACCGGCCTCTTACTCTGCGATCCGGCGAAGTGATCACCGAATTACCGGTGCCCAAAGGCATGAAGGTTATTATCTCTATCGCTGCGTATAATCGGAACAAGGACGTTTTCGGCCATGATGCACACACTTTCAACCCTGAACGCTGGCTCGACGGCTCTATGCGCAAGCCAGAGGCACCGGTGGGTGCGTATGCTAATCTGTGAGCCAGTCGTTTAGCTTCAGGTGTATTATTGTTGACCACCCTCAGGCTCACATTTGCCGGAGGTTTAAGGACCTGCATCGGGTGGCGATTTGCGTAGGTTGATCTTACCCGTCTGGAGAAAAATCTGATTCCTCGCACAGGGTCCTGGAGCTACAAGCCTTTCTCATCGAACTGGTCAGCAACTTCGAGTTTTCACTCCCGCCGCAACCTATGAATATTCGGAGGGAGGCATGCATTGTCATGTGTCCTACTGTCGAAGGCGAAAGGGAGAAGGGGACGCAGCTCCCGCTGCGGGTGAGCGTCGCTTCAAGGGAGTACGATTAGGCAATGCTATTATTCTGCTTGAATTCGTGGTTCGTTCACCATTGTTTTATTACCGCCCATGTGTTCCTTAACCTACGCATACTGTATCGAATGAAGACCCGAGCAATTCATCAGTATTAACGCTTCGCTGGGCTCAAGGTTGCCGGAACATGGCCGGATTTAGATCGTTACATTCCAAAATACAGCACAGATACAACCGGGGGACGATGGGATTGCCGCAGGTATGAACCAGGTATCACTGTGGACTCGTCAGTGTAGAACGCGCGATTGGAGCGAAAAGGTATTTACCTTGATAAATTTCGCCATGAATTTCCTACCGCGACAATTAACGAGCGTGAGCAAGACAAAGTAAGACACGGACTTGTGGAACTCTGTTCTCAGAAGGTCATTGACGAAATGGGTGGGCTTATCCTTGGTGGATATAGTCTGGTTCTTGAATATCAAGTCTAGGAGGAAGACAACAATCAGGGACCTTGAGGTCAAGTACAAGAACGATAGCTGACCATCGTCCCAACGCTTTTTGACCGCGAAAGTTCCGGGGACAGTTGTGTTAACACCAGTAGGTACTTGTTGCCCAAGGGCAGCGGCGAGGTTTAGCAGTGGATTCCCAGTTGCAATCTCGGCCTCTCGCGTAGCTGCGTCGGACGCCGACTGTTCCCGGTCTACTCGCGCCTTCTCCTCTGCTCGCTCCCGTTTAATCTTCTCGAGTTCGCGCAGTAGCTCTGCAGTCTCGTCATCATCATCATCTGAATCCGAGTCAGAGTCACTGTTGCAAATCGTTCAGTGAAAGTTTGGACAGAACGAAAATTTACGTGCCTCTCATCCTTGTCCTTGTCCTTCTCGTCGGTAGCCTTGCTACCTTCCGCTTCATCCTCTTCGTCATCATCCTTGTCCAAGTCCAACGAATCCTGCAGCAACTTCCTCCGTTTATTTGCCTCCTCGTCTCCTGCCGGCCCACCTTCAACCGCCAATGGCGGTAGTCCCTCCGCCTTCCTCTTCTTGTTTTTAGCTTCTAGCTCCGCCGCAACCAGTTCCGCCCGTAAGTCCCGCTGCTTCACCTCTGCAACCGACGTCTGACCGACTTGGCTTCAGGAAACAATCAATTGACAATGAATACACCAAAAAACGCGCTGCGAACCGGAATTTGAGCTTTGTGTGCATGGCCATGTCCCGCACGGAGAACTGCCGCGAGCCTCCCTTGACATCCTTGGCCTGAGCGGGATCCCATGTCGGTCTATGAGCGGTGGACATGGTGGACTGGAAGATGGAGCGAGCCGATGCCGATCAGCACGTGCACTCCGCGCCCACGGGACCGAATAAATATCTGGCGAATTTCTGGTTCGCGCGTTTTCTTGGCGTCCGAACTCCAGAGTTGCCCTCAAACCTAGATTAGCCGCAGTTCGCACAAATTCTTTCCGGTTTTCACATTTTCCAAGTACGGGATCATATCATTGGCATAAGAACAGCGGCACGTAATATTGGAAAGACCTATGGTACACCATTGAAAAAGGGTGGGTCCGACCAAGTCGTATAATTATTGGCCCTTGCATTGCTCCTTTCTGGCTGCAAGACTTTCATCGTCGCATTCCTTCATTTCCGGCGAGGTCGGCGGAGCGCTTTGGCGGACAAACTGACATGCCGTACGGACTGCAGGAGGGAATTCCGCCTTTCACGGCTGGCGACGCTGCTGCCGTATAAATGCTCGTTCGGCTTTCCGCTCTTTTTTTTGTGCAGCCCTGTCTGCCTTAATTGCCTCTCGGACCTGCCGCTCTTGGAGGTGAGCCAACTTTATTCTTTGGTAGGTTTCACATAATTCCATGAGGCGGATCTTTTCATTGGAAGCCTGTCATGCCGCGAAGACTAGTAAGCTTCGTTTCCGGGCACGCGACATGCAAAAGCGGGAACGCGACGAGATCTTACTTACCGCAAATTTCATGGCCAGATAGAAGAATTTATCGGCGAACGAATGCAACTTATTGATCTCGCCTTGGAATTTCTCCGCCCGAGGGGCCTTTCTGAGCAAGTGGTCCGAAAAACGTGTGTATTTTCTGAGATTTCTGGGGGGAAAAAGTTTAACGGCTCAATACCTTCTCCAAAAGAACCGCTCACTCACTTTATCAACGATGCCTCCAGCTCCCGTCGTTTCGTTCTCCACGAAGACTCTCGCGGTGGGACATATTCCGTCGGTATTGCTGTCGTTTCAGGAATGCTTTCCAGACAATTATGTACCGCGGTACAAACGTTGGCATTCTTGGCTATATCAGGCATATGCAGCGTTGCGGAAATTTCTATGAAAAACTTGAGGAGAGGTCAACACAAAGAAAGAGGCGGCCGATCGATGCATACCGCGACGAGCCGACTCGTGTAACTCGTGGCATGGTGAACCAGGCCTGGAATTTCGGGCGGGGGTTCGGCAGCGTATAAAGATTCATGCACATCGTCGTCAAAGTCATTATCTTCGTCAGCATCGTGGAGATCCTCAAGAGCATCGGTCGCGGCGGTAGTTGGCCCAAAGAGCTCTCCAAGGGAGCTCAACTCGGTTTCCGACGGCGGAGAACCGTGGTAGGTAGGTAGGTAGGATAATGGAGTTGAAGCCCCGCTCATTATAGATTGTGGCGTTCACGGAAGAACAAAGAGCGGACCCACCACCATGAGGCGTGCCGCAAAGAATACGAACCTTACATAATTGATAGGCGCGCAATAGACGCTAAATCAAAATTGGGCTTCCAAATAAAGTAATGTTAGAAATTTGAGATGTAGGTTGGATGTAGGTATGCAAAATGGACGATATAATGGCGAATAAGCTGTGGAATCACTCGTCGATTGTGAACTGAGAGTTATGGCCTCGGATAAAGTTCCTTCGAGATTGAACCAGATAAGGTGTATGCGGAGCACTCCGAGCAAGTTCCAAGTCAGTCTGCCTTAGGGTCAGCGGTTCGGCGTTGGATCCAGTGCGTTGCTTCAGCTGCACGTCGGTGCGGTAGCGCGTACACAAATTTCCAGAAATGCCGTACATGGTGACAAATGTACGATCGTCCATGGCGAAGACCTATGCAGGACTAGCCGAAGAGGTAGGATCAGCGTCTCGATGCGATCCTGTACGCCGAGTTGCCCCTGCTAACCTCCGACTACGTCGCCAGGGTCTGAGCAGACGCCTGAAATTTCACAAAGTGAAAGAAAAAAGACCGTTTCCGGCCCACTTGGTTGCCCTCCGAAACGGAGATGAAGGAGAAGGGTTGATTGGTCTCGATCTCGTAAATGCCGGATATAAGCATGAATAGCTGGCTTAGGCCCCGGACAGCCCAACGAAGACGATCGAACAGCTGACGGCATTGTGAGTTGAGGCTTTAGCAGAATTCCAGATCCCAAGCAGATCTCGGTCTTTAAAAAAGCGCGTGTGACTGGTAGATTAGGGAGAAATAAAATACCTGCAGCTCTCCATCTGAACTCGAATGGGCATCTCATGAGGGTTAGCGCGAAGAATGAGCCTGCGATGAGCAAGGTTATGGATTTTTGTATGAGCCAAAAGAATATTTCGACCGAGAGGCTATTGGATTGAGTCGAAACTTGGCAAGAGTCAAGCCTCGGGGGGCGCACCATCGCGCAGCAGTAAGGGAGCTTTGAAAGGGCTCAACTCGAAGACTCCGAGAAGAATGCAGTCAACGCCGTGGACGCTGAGAGAGCACAATGCTGGCAGCCACTGTTGCAGGTCCGGTGATAATAGGTCGGAGAAAAGTCCACATCGGCCAACTGTCTTGTGAAGGTTCTGCCAGTGGATCCGAGATGTGCTCAGTGCTGACCGACAACAGACTAACTGGGAACGAGCGAGATTCTGAGATTCATGGTTTATCCAGGTCAAAATATGGTGGTGCGCTGTCTTGAAGTTCTCGCGACAGAAAACCGGAGTGAAGAGACTATATGTAGAGTTGGGGCTTCAAGAACTGCCTAGTATCGGCCGAAAGTCCGACCCGATGCCTGCTTTCTGCCGCCATGTCCTCATCGACCCGTGTCGCTCGCTATGTCGAGTGGCCGCCCATGTGCTCTTCAGAGTAGCGGACGTGCGAGCGCATGTGAATAATCTGCCTAATACGCTTTCTTGGAGCTGCCATGGACGGGGACGAACCTACCCAAATCTCCATTGTGATAACAGTGACAACTTCCGGCCAGGATTCGAACGGATACGTATGCATTCAGATCGGGTGCATTGAACTTGCCAGGCTTTCAAGCTGCAGGAACAGAAATCCCGACAATTAATTTGGGGGAAAAACAATGTGGACGAACACTCTCCTCCAGTGTGTTCGATGTTCGGAAAGGGGCTGTACTGAGGCAGAGGAAACCAAAGAGAGAAACAGTGAGTTAGGTATCCGAGGCGCAGGAGCAGGGCGTCACGGGCCCACCCCAAGACAATGGACATTTCAAAAGCCAGGTATAGAAGACACGTATGGGACACTGCCGCGTAATAAACTTGACGCATTCCAAATCTATTTGTCCTATTCCAGTTGCACTCTGGAGACGCTGGCCCTCTCACTTGCGACCCAGCCAGCTCAGCGAAAACTTGTGTCAGGAAAAACGAACTGATGAAAAGTAGTGGATGAAGTATCCGCATCACTTCTACATATATAGACTGGTGGAGCAAGTGTCTCAAAATTCGCCGTGGGGGATTGGGCTTTCGACCTAGTATCAAATTCGCCAGCACAGTCCACGAACAGAATGTCTGCAATTTGACATTCCGTGGTGTCAACGCTAGCCGACGATTATCTGTATGGCTCAACTCGCATCCTCGTCTCCGCCGCCAGAATTCCGAGCCTGCCTGCCCGGAAGCAATATGAGAACATGCTGCACTGCCGTGTCAAGGAACGTACCCATGGACTGGAGCATAATTCTTGTCTTGGGTCCCAAGGTAAATATCCATGCCCCGCTGCGCCAGCCGCGAGAGATGGCCGGCGATTGTGTCCACTGGTTCATCATCGCAACAGTCTGGAGGATAATATTCTGCGTCGAGGAAGGGACTCTCGTTCCAGAGGAGTCTGAATGAGCACAGGTGGTCGGAACCCGAGGATCGTGAATATAAAAATTGGACGAGCTGATGGTAATCTATTTTGGACTCATGGTTTACGCGTTCCAGAGCGAGTCTTCGGATGTTTGGCAGAGAGGAAGGGGAGAGACGTAAGAAGGAGGCTATAGTTTGTGGTGACGGGTAAATGAAATGGATGTTTTCGAGTGTCCGGGAAACGGGAGCCAGACATCGGGCCCAGTCGAAATCCTTGTCGGCTTTCGGTTGAACGAAGAGAGATATCAATGGCGGCCACGAGTGGAATAGAAATATCTCCAATTCGCCACAGGCCACCCCTTCCGAGATGTCCAGATGTCGTAGAGCCGGAAGGGTAAGAGATCTGAGAATTTCATAGGTCCCTTTCTTCACAGTGAGCGAAGTTAAACGGGCATGAGTCAAAGGACTGTCAGCGCGATAGATATATCCCGAGCACGTTGCTTCTGTGAGGTTTGGGACCAGGGCAAAAAATTCCAAGTCCACCACCACGCCATCATATTTTGTCAACTGCGACCAGGGCAGGGTATGAAGCATAGAGCGGTATGCTGCGAATTTAGAGTCCAGGTGAAATTCGTGAAGTAGGGGAGCATTTTCAAATATGCTGACGACTTGAGGGACAGCTAGTTGTCCCCACAAATTGAGCGACGCACTCTCCAACAAAGGGAAGTTCAAAGGGCCTAGTCCCAGCTGAGGGAGCAGCTCCTCAGCGATGCACAGTTCGAGATGATGAAGTCGATGGGAGTAGCGACGGAGGACGTTCCCGAGAACTTGATGTACGAGATCGACCTCCAGCCCTTCGTCGCGAAAGACCAATGACAATGGACACTGCCCTGCGCGGGCCAACCACCGGTCAATGAAGCCCTCGATCAACCGGGCATTCGAAACGACCTGGTCGGGGATGATCATGGCCAGTGTGGACCACAGTCGGGGAGTCGTGAGGGCAATGTCCCTCCAAGTGCGGCAGACTCGGGTGAAGACCCCAGGGGCGATATCTGGGGATTCGCCAATGGCTTCATCCGGGTCTAGATGAATAAACCACGGAAGACAATGGGCAAAGATTTCTGCCGTTATCTCGGCGGGCAGCGTCAAGACTGGGAATGGAGTGGCATGGAGCTCGCGTTCCACAGCGGTTCGAGCTTCTTCGAGCTCGCGAAGCTCGCGTCGATGTTCCGCGATTTGGGTGTCGAGCTCTGCGAGACGTCTGCGGAGAAAAAATGTTGACATAGCAATGTGAAATTTGTATGGGTAGGTGGAGAGAGGGCGTTCCCTGGCCGAGGGGGCTTTCTCGGAGGGAAACCTGAGACTGCAGAAACGGTGGAATGCCCAGGGCGCCAACAAATGAGATCGAAGGTGATCCGGAATGCGAGTGCCACACAGGGAATGGGAGGGCCTCGAAGAGCGTTTGAAAGAAGTCGCGATCAAATTGAACGTCCACAGGGGCAAGCAAACAACCGCCAAGATCCAATTGGGATAATCCACGGTATTTTTCGAAGACCACGTCCTTGAGATACACTTTTGTGCTAACATGAAAGTCGAAAGAAATCACTTCCGTCCGCCAGCCCCACGTTTATTATGCACCGTCGCCTTCCTCTCCCGCTCTCTCCCCTGCCCCTTCTGCATCCTTTTCCCCTTATCCCCCGCTCCACCCTCTCCCCCTCCTCCTCTCGCACCCCCACTGGCACCAGCACTCTGCCCCACCCCACCCGTACCCGTCCGCTTCCGCATCCTGCGCTGCGCTGCCCCGCCCCAGCCACCTTTCTAATCTTTCCCTGCGCCGCTCGCCCCTACGCGCATCCGCGTCCCCACCTTCTTCTTCTCCGCCCGCCGCTCCAACCGGCCCGCATCCGCCTTGCGCGCGTCCTTGTCCAGGTGCGCAAGACGTGGGGTCGCCCTGCTTGGGGGGCATCGCGGGGAAGGTCGACTTGGATGTCGGTTATTGCTGCTGATTTGTCGGATTTACCACCGCCGGCAGCGGAGGTGGAGATGGAGGATTTGTACCGCTCAGCTCGCACCCGTTTCTCCGCCGCCAAAATTCTGAATCCGCCTGGAAGTAACATGAGAACGTGCCTACTGCACTGCCGCGTCAAGGAACGTACCTATGGACCGGAGCATAATTCTTGTCTTTGGTCCCAAGGTAAATATCCATACCCGCATGCGCCAACCGCGAGAGGTGTTCGCTAATGGTATCCACTGGGTCATCATCGTCATAGTCTGCAGGATAATATCCTGCGTCGAAGAAGGGAGTGCGGTTCCAAAGGAGTCTGAACGAACGCAGGTGATCTGAATCCGAGGATCGTGAATACAAAAACCGGACGAGCTGGTGGTAATCGATTCCGCGCTCATGGTTTACGCGTTCCAGAACGAGTGTTCGGATGTTTGGCAGAGAGGACGAGGAGAGACGTAAGAAGGAGGCTATGGTTTCTGATGACGGGCCTAGGAAACGGATGTTTTCGAGTGTCTGGGCAACGTGAGCCAGACATCGAACCCAGTCAAAATTTTCGTCGTCTGTCGGTATAACGATGAGGGATATCAATGGCGGCGACAAGCGCACGAGAAATGTCTCCAATGCGTCACAGGCCCCCTCACAGGAGATGTCCAGATGTCGTAGAGCCGGAAGGGTAAGAGATCCTAGAATTTCATAGGTCCCTTCCTTCACAGTGAGCGAAGTTAAACGGGCATGAGTCAAAGGACTATCAGCGCGATAGATATATCCCGAGCAGGTTGCTTCTGTGAGGTTTGGGGCCAGGGTGAAAAATTGCAAGTCCTGCACCACGCCATCATATTTTGTCAACTGCAACCAGGGCAGGGTAAAGCGCGTAGAGCGGTATGTTGCGAATTCAGAGTGCAGGTGAAATTCGTGAAGTGCAGGAGCATTATCAAATACGTTGGCGACTGGAGCGTCATCATGAGGGTAGTGAAGATTGAGCGACGCGCTCTCCAAAAAGGGGAGGCTCAAAGAGCTTAGTCCGAGCTGATGTAGCAGGTGATCAACGATGTGCAGTTCGAGGTAGTGGAATCGATGAGAGTAGCGACGGAGGACGTTCGCCAGAACTTGGTATGCGATATCCGCTCGCGAACCTTTGCCGCGAAAGACGAAGGACAACGGACACTGCCCTGCGCAGGCGAACCACCGATCAATGAAGTCGTCGATTAAATGCGGATTCGAAATGGCATGGGCCGGAACCAAATCGACGGTGATGACCAATGTCGACCACAGGCTTAGAGTCGTGAGGGTGATATCTCTCCAAGCGCGGCAGACTTGCGTAAGGAGGATCGGCGCGATGTCGCGGTATTCGCCAATGACACCTTTCCAGCCTAGATTGGCAAACAGTGGAAGACAACGGGCAAAGATTTCTGCCGTTATCTCGGCGGGCAGCGTCAAGACTGGGAATGGAGTGGCATGGAGCTCGCGTTCCACGGCGGTTCGAGCTTCCTCAAGGTCGTGAAGCACGTGTCTGTGATCCGCGATCTGAGCGTCGAGCTCAGCGATACGTCTGCGGAGGGCGGGGATGGTGGCCATGCAAAGTTATGAGGGAGAGCAAGGCTGCCACAGGAGGATGAGAGCGTACGAGACAGGTCCGCAAAAAGGCGGGTGATCAAAACCACGGCATGAGGCAAACAAAAGACCGCCAAAACCCCGATTAGGAAGGAGAATCATTTTGAAAGGCGCATTTGTGCGCAAAAGACATGAACCGACCTTCAAGGAATTTATTGCAGTGAATTGCGCGCCGAGAGCCGCGGCGTTGCTTCAAATTTCACCCCCGAATCGAAAAACGTCCTCTTGGAACTCTTCGTCACGCGTACGTATCGTACGGTTGTTCTCATCCCATTTTCAAAGCTCACATTGACGAGGCACGAGTGCGCTTCTCGTGCGCCATCGCACTGATAAGGATTCCAATCCTTTCTTGTTTTCAATCGCAGGACTGGGGCGCGTGCTTAAAATTCTTTCAATGGTCACCTTCTTGGCTCGGATACCAGTTCTTCAAATTTAAGGTTGCGTTTCTATGGCATCACCTTCAAAATCATTCTGAAACTGGTGAAATCGACGGGGACTTTACTGGGAGTTGGGCGCGTCTGTGCACGTCGCGTCACAAGCACGTGAACGTATCAGAAATCGTCACCACTAGTGATCTAATCATTCTTGCTTGTTTTGTCTTTTGTTCACCTGCGGGGTCGCACTGGTCAAGGTCTCGAACAAGTCGAAACAAAGACTCGGACGGTGTTCACTTTGTGCCACGTCAGAAGAAATCATCGACCGCTGTTCGGAGGAAACATGTAGAAACTTGCCAGCAGTAACATCATGGTTACGCCGATTAGCTGCGAGCGAATACTCTTGAACCAAGTGGACATCTCTCGCGTGGCCACTCTTCCAATTGAATGCTAACTTCCAAAATGCCGCTGGTATTGCGGTGTTCTAAAGCCACGGCGACGCTCTTGTCTGCGCCTTGTTTTCTGAAGACCCTGGTTGCCTCTAGTCTCTCGCAGACAGACGCTTCAACAATTGATCTCGTACCTCGATTTGTTGAAGGTTGCCTCAGCTTTTGTTCTTACGGTGCTACTTTGTCTGATTCATCATGGACCCATCACGGACCATCAAGTGTGGCCACTAACACGGTGTTCGTATTTAAATCAATATGGATCTTAATGCTCATTCTGGTTCTTTGCTACGTCTCTCTCTGTACGAGCAATGGTTGTATCAAGTCCCCGACCTCGCAGCAAACGTGTTCGCTTCGAAGAACACGCAGTCGATTTGGATAGCAAACGCAGAAGCTCACCCCACCATAATTATCTTCACAGCTATAAGGCGTCTATCGCTGCCACCGACGCCAAGTCATCTATTGCCCGTCCTGTCTCTAGACACGACAAACCACTTCCTAAGGTTGCCCCAGACCTCCCGAGACGCGTCTCTACAAGCTGCAAAAGTTCGGTAACTGCCCCAGCAATACCGACGAGCCCGGACGAGCCCAGCCCTGCAAGTCCATCCCATCTAAAGCACTCGCGCGCACCACCGGCTCTCTCTTGTCGCCCAGATGCGCTCTCAGACCGTGCAGCGACTGCTGTAGAAAAATGTTACCACAAGGCATTTTCCATGCGCCAGGTGAGCTCAAAAGATCATCGTAATACTCGGAATTGACGTGGACCCTTTTAGCGCCTCAGCCCATGTCAACCCTTACTCCTGGTCGCTGAATCCTCCGAGTGCTGTTTCGCGTTGATGGGCATCTTCAATGCGCTGGCGCTCGATAACCTCTTAATGCCTCCGCCTGTTGTCCGGCACGACTGTGCGCCTTTGGGACACTGCCCATACGAGAGCTGGCACGTAAAACATGCGGAGAAGATGAAGGACCTCGCAAGGTACGTTTCGCTGTAATAGCGGGGCAATGGCTGACACCCCAGCAGACATCTCGATCAATTCCTCGTCGACTTTACCAGGCCGTGTGAGACAACGGTACTCAGGACTAAGCTCGGGTGGTACGTTGATAATTTCCGGCGTTTCCCTGCACGTATCAAGGTATGTTAGCGTGCTCCGTGTCTCACTGTATCTAATATCGTGTTTCCCCACAGCGCTCGTGGATTAGACTCCAATTTGATATCAACGAAACCAAGATGGAGAACCAGTTTCACATTATCCAGAACTGGTTCCAGGCACGTCGGGGAACAGAGCGGGATCTTGTCACTCATCTCGACGACTACGATGAGCTGTTTAGACGACGAAGTGTCCTGTTAGAGCAGTTTAATGCGACTCCGTGGCACATAGAATCATCATTCGTTATGTATCTGACGCCATAATCCTACTTGATCGAGTGTTTGTAGATTACTTGATCGTCTACAACTAATGGGAAAATTCCTCCAGCTACGACATGTGCGACACATTTTTAACCCCGGTATTACCGCCGCAATTCCGCCGTTGTGGGCTGGGAAGGACTCGAGATTTCTCTCAGATTTCCGGAAATAGCCGTCGGGCACGTGAAGCCGGTCAAATCCCCGATTCCCAATCCGTCACTCTTGCCAATTGGCTCGCAAATTCGTCCCACTCGGTGTATGGCTCTCACTCTTGGCCAGAGCCACTATCCGAATATTTCTCCCTCCTGAAGTGCTCAATTCCGCTGTAAAACCTTTCTTTTGCACCACAATGACTACCAAGACGCACACTCCACGTTTGGCGGCGTCGGACAAGCTGCTTTCGTCCACTATTCTGCTTCCAAAGGACGCATTAATCTCCTGCTTTATCTACTCCCCACTGGCAGGACCAAGCTCCCATTCCCGGGCCTACAATGATATTTTGGAGATTGCGAGGAGGGACGTGCTTTCACGGAACCAAAGTGGATCGGCCACTCTCACTCGCTCTATCCTGACGAGTGTGCATGTTGGGGGAATGGATTCATGCATGTACGCTTTCCTTATCGGCAGACGAGGCGAAGATCCCACCGAGCTCTCTGCCTTACACTTTGACGGTTTAATCGGTGGGTCCTTTTCTTCCGGCCCGGCGGAAATGTGCTTCCGTTTAAGGTGGCGTTTCCCTAAACCCTAACCCTACGGGCTCACATTTCCACTTTATTGCGTCGTTGGAATCTTCCCAACGCGTTTCACTTCCTCAAAAGCCATGTTCACTTGCTGATTCGCATTTCCATTCCCACAGTGACATCTCAAATATCTTTTTCTCCCGCGGATATTTATCCATGCTGCTCGTCGTGTTCCGACCTCGAAACACCGTGTCCAGCTTGCTTGGATCCTTCCTCTTCCACATCTCCACAGCATCTACCCCGTCAATCTCTCCGAGTTGTATACAGCCACTTCCTAGAAGCTGTCCGCCTGCGTCTTATCGCCGACATTTCGGACGCCTCAAATTCTAAACAATCTGGCCGCAAGAGGCTAGTCAATCGCTTGAAGGGCGGGTTCCTTCTCAGCCCTCCCCGAGCTCCACCGAATGGAGCAAGGGATGGGATACCCACGCCTCCTCGAGGCCACTTGTATATTGTCAGCTGCAAATACACCTAACCCCCGACGAACAACCCCAACTAATAATCCACCCGCAACTTCATACAACGCCTTTTCTAGTATTGCCGCAAGGACCGGGGCGACCGCTGGCTGAAGGAGCACCCATAACACTCCTTCCGCACGGGACACCAGCGTTTTATCTTGCGCCTTACTCCGGACCCACGTCTGCACTCAGGCGCCAATTCCATGATTCTCTCCGTGGCATGGGCGTGAGCGGATGGGACGCTGAAGAAGGCGCCGATGACCATTGGTTTTCATCCAAGAACCACGCAGAGAGACGCGAAACCAAGTTCATTATCGCATGGGTCAGCGTGGAGAACAAGCAGGGGGAGGACAAGGGGATCACGATAATCTACCCTGCGAGTCTTTGTCTCTCCCTCGTGCCTAGTACGACCTCTGCCCCGTCCTCTGCGAGCGGGAGGCGGGAACCGCTTGCGTACATCCCCGAGCTTCCGCCACAGCTACAGCCTTCGCCCCAAGTAACCGCTGCTGCCCCACCAACATCTCTCTTTTCACCTACTGTACAATCTCACCTCCAGAGCCCGATTCGACCGTCATCGTGCCCCGCGACACCGTCACCACACGGGCTGCGTGCATTTCGTGCCCTTACTCTGTCTCGTTCTAGAGGCATACGCCACACTGCGGTAGAAGTGAACGGGTATGTTGACGCTGTTGCACGAGACAGGGAGAAGGAGCGCGAGCGGTTACGGCGTGAGCGCGAACGGGACGGTGGCTCACCGCGGCTCGCTCGAGCCAGTACGTCGGGCACTGTCAGCGCTACACCTGCTGCGACCCCGGTCTCTGTCCCGCCCGCGACGCCGCAATCTGTGCCCGCGCCTGTCGCTGTTCTCCCTCCAGTGCCTCCGCCTGTTGCAGGTCCCACCCAGCAGCCGAATCAAGCCCCATCCACCTTTTATCCCTCCCCTCCCCAGGCCGATCCGCCTTTCGTCCCGCCGAGTGATGAAAGCCGAACGTCGCCCGTGGTGGCGGATCCGCCCCCCATCCCTGTTGTTCCCGTTGCCCCTCCCCCCATCACGCTCCCCCCTGCCGTCGTACCCGCTGAAATGCAAGCACTGGCCCAGGGCACGCAGACGCCCAACTACGATCCGTTCGCTCAGTCGTACATGGACATTGACATGATGAATGATTTCGGGGGCATGAGCGATATGGGTGGTATGATCGACATGGGCATGGGCATGAACTTTGGGATTGGCGGTGGCGACCGGCAGCGCGCATCCGCCATGGACTTCGACACGGACTTTACTGACGACGACTTCAGCTTCTTCGATCGCCCACCAGACGTCGTGCCCTCAGCGTCCCTTCGCATGCCCGGCGGCGCGCCGTCCACCGCGATGCTCTCGGAACTGCACCCCGGCGCAGGGCTTACGCCCGCCGCGGGGCCTGCGCCGCTTGGCTTCACTGGGATACCTGGCATGTCGCCGCCCCTATTCGGGGAGAGCCCGGCGCCGCACGCGCTGCCAAGTGATTGGGGAGGGAACATGTTCACGCCAGGGTCCGAGATGCACCAGATGATGGCGCTGCCGGAACTACTCCCGCCGTCGCCCGGGGATACACCCAACAGCCACGCGGCATCGGCGCCCGCAACGCCGAACGTGCAACTTGCGGAGGACGACCATGCGCTCGTCCGACGCGCGAGCAGCACTGGGCTCTCTTATGGAATATTTGATCCCATTCCGTTTGCGCAGAGCCATCGACTTGCGGACGGGAAGTATGCGATAGGCAAGTTTGCGTTGCCCAGCCCGCCGCCCGAAGCGGACGAGGAGTTCACTTATGACGCCGGCATGCCAACGCAGGACAGCTGGCGTTTCAAGTACGCTGTGAAGACGGACCCGAGGATTGGGGTCGTGCGGAAGCTGATTGGTGTGAAGAGGAAGACGTCGACCCTTGGAGATGGAGGGCGCAGTAAGATGTCGCCCTCATGGGTCCGGGAACACGAAGACTGGGAGAAGAGACGTGCAGAGGAAGAGGAGGAAGAGGCAAAGTCAGAGCCGGAGTCAGATGAAGACGAAATTGAAGAGGAAGACAGTCCGCTCGTGTCGCGCCCATCGACGCCGCCGCCTGCATATCTTCCGCTTGGACCCACTCTCCTTCACACGCATTTTCAACATTCGTATCTTCTCCCACTCAGTACGCCTCTGCGTCCTCCTGGCGCAGCTGTCGCTCCGACCAACATCACCACTCTCAACGTCGCTTCCGCATCTGTTCCCACTCCGGTGTCGCCCGCAGCAACCCTGGGTGCCGCCTCCGAGAAATCCAGGTCTCTCGAGGCCGCAGCCTTTGCCGTCGGAAAGGAGGTGGTGGAAAACAGTGTCTGGGCTGAGGCTTGGCGGACAACCGTGATCAGCATGGGGTCCAAGCAAGCCGCTTCTCGGGATGCAGTGTGGCCTGCAGATGTCAAGACCGTTGCCCAGCTACTCGCTCTTGTTCCCGACATTCAAGGCCCGCTTGACGTGGAGACGCTGTTCGATCTCGATGATGTACCTTCCAAAGGCGATACCACGCCCTCCAAAGTTCAGGTGTTGGAGTCGCCGATGATTTCCATTGGGAAGGCAGACGCTGTCATTCAAATTCTCCCGACAGCGTTGAGATTTTGGGAAAAGCTGGGCCTTTCGCCCCGCGGAGGCCCAAAGAATGCTACGGTGTTTGTCCTTTTTGAAAACGACGACGCAGACGCGCGGCAGCAGCTTGTGGAGACCTGGCTGGCAAAGATTACCACGATCTACGAGGTGAGCGTTTATGGATGCACGCGTTTTCCATTTCTCGGAGCTGACTTCCATTCAGAGCAAGCATCTTGGTACCCTGACGCCGGGAAGTCACAGCCTCTGCTCAAAGGATGGTCTCTTTTCGTTACGGTTCGATTCGACATTCCGCAAAAGTCTAGGTGAGAGCTTTATCTCTCATTTATAACACCTACATACCTAATGTCCCCCCAGCCGCCTTCGTTGCCGGCCTTAGTGTTCCTTCCCGATCCAACATGATATTCTATGTCGTTACCCCACTCTCAACAATGTCTCTCGCCTCGCCTCTTCTCCGTCAGATGTTCTCCGCTGTGAAGAAGGCACTACAGGCACACGAAGAGTTGCAAAGTCTCTTCCAATTCGTGCCCGAGGCGCTCGTGGCGTGCTCGACCTGCTCCAATCCCGCCTCGCAGATCGCGGATCTCGAAGCCGTATGCTACTCGACGTACGACCGAATTCTGCAGCCCGTGGACCGTATCATGTCTCGCCGATTCTTCGAGCACGGAGAACCTATCCGGAGCTATTTCCAGGATCCTGCGTATACGCTTGCCCGGCCGGTGCACCCGACGGTCAACTATGTCAAACGGTCGAAAGCACCGCTGGACGTCGTCGACGCGGGTACGTTCCTACACGTAGGTTACAGGTTCAGCGAGTGCGGGAAGTGGATCCTGTGTGCGTGCGTGGATCAAAGAGGGGAGGCACACGATTTGGCGGTCTGGTTGACTCAGACCCAGACTCCAAATCCAGATGGAGAAGAGGCCGATGCGGAAACGTTTACGCACGAGGAATACGCTGTGAGAAAGGTCTGGGATTTTGCATGCAAGTTTGCCAAGCGAGCCAATGTTGCGTGGCGAATGGTGTTCTCGAAGCTCGGATCGATTACCATTGCGGACCTAGAGGGTGAGCTCCGTCCATCCTTTTCATTTGAAATGGTTTTGCTTATCATTTCTTCTAGCGTGGATGTCGTTTTTGGCCAAGGCTGTTCCGGCTTGCACCGCGCTTCCCTACGTGCATGTAACGTTGCTCTCCGTGGAACCCGACGCGCCTTGGACCTTTCTTCCACCCGATGGGCAACCCAAGGCAACGCCAACCCCACTCCCGACGGCAACTCCAGCAAGTTCATCATCAAAACTGCATCCTAGCCTGCCTCCGAAACCAATGGCGCGCGTCCCCTCTTCGTCTTCGACCATCAAGACGCCGTTGTTCATCGACGTTTCATCAACCACCTACGCGCTCTACCCGAAGAGAAATCTTTCTCTCTCGCTGCCTCCCACCCCCGCAGACCTCGGTCTCTCCCTGTCCTTTGTCCCCGAACCGGGCTCTTCGTCCCCCACAACCGCGACCCAAACCCACTTCCCCGACCTCGAGATCGTCGCGTCTCCGTTATCCAACATATCCGGGACAGGCAGCAGCAGCGTGTTCGATCAGAATACGCACGATGCGTATCCGCACCCGCTCCCGATCCGGCCGCTCTCAACCACACTCCTCGTGCGCGTCCCCGCGCCCTCGATCGCCAGCACGCCGTCGGTGCTGCACATCAACCTCCTCGCGGCGTTTCCTTCCACCGCCAACACCACCGCGGCTAATGCTGACAACGGGGCACTCATCGCAGACATCACGCAATCGTTCCACGCGCTCGGCGTGCTCTGCGCTGCGCGGTGGAAGCTCGCGCAGGACCCAATTCTGCCGTTCCACCTCGCGGCTGTGGACGCTATGCGCGCGGCGTTGGAGCACGACGGTTTGCCATCATCATGATCATATCTACTCTCTACTCCCCACTCTAGAGTTTGTTTGTTTCACTTCATTTTTTTCTCGTCGCATTGCTATACTCATTGGCTGGGTTCTGACTGGACTCTGTTTCTTGCTTGTTTCATCGTCTATCCATACATACTACACATGTACTGTAAATTCATTGTAGCGCACCATGCACTTGTCTGTAATTAATGTAAACCTTTTGGTTGTTCTCGGAACTGACATCTGTCAAGGGATGATTGCCGTTCCTCTTGGTACGAACTCTTGGGTTGGCTTTTGAGGTCCAACTACCCCATTTTGAATTAGGCTTGAATTTTGGAAAGGCTTGACTCCAGAACCAACCGTGGTGCTATGATAGCAATTTCTCATTTTGTGGGATACGTAATTCAAATTTCTGCCCTTTCGTTTTGCCTGGGTTGATTTCAATTGTCAAATACTTACGCATAAAAACAACCGAGGTATGGCTTGAAACTGTTTGCAGCGTCTGTTAACGTAGATGCGACCTTGGAAAATCCAACTTGGTCCTTCCTAATTGGGCTACTGGCGGTTGTTTGTTTGCATTGTGTTGCGGTTTTTGATCGCTCGCCTTTGTCGGCACACCTTGCTGCAAATTCGCCCAAACGCTCTCATCGCACTCTGATCGTCATTTTGTCACTGTCTCGTTCGCTAACCCTTGGTCCCTGAACCTATGGGTTCGCCGTTGGCACTGGGTACGATATTCTCACCGTGCACACCTGTCACCTATCCCTTCCCCTCGAGCTTGCAGGCTGTCCAAGTTTGACAGTATTCCTCTCACCTCACACCCCATTTCCATGGTCACGATCGTCCTCCGCAGACGCCTTGCGGAGCTCGCGGCGCAGATCGCAGAACATAAACGCGTACTTCACGAGCTTGAAGAAGCTCGAGCTGCTGTAAAACGCGAGCTCTACGCTACTCCATTCCCAGTCTCGACGTTGCCCACCGAGATAACAGCAGAAATCTTTACCCATTGCTCTCCATTATCAATCTAGGCTGGCATGATTACATCAATGCATACCGAGACATAGCCCCTATAGTCTTTACCCGAGTTTGTCGCACCTGGAGAGACATTGCCCTCCAGAAGTTCGAGAGTATAGGGATCAAATTTGATGGTGGAGTCCACGGGACTCCACGGGACTCTACGGTGGAGTCGCGCCTGCGGCCATTAGCCTGATCGTCAAAGCCCGCTCGCTCTTCCGTCCAGGGATCTACCTGCAAGTACTCATCTGTGATTGAACCTTGCCACAAACTGTCCCAAAAATATTATTTCTGTAACTAAGTTTCAATCTAGTAGATTATAATAGCTGTTGTCTCTCTTGCACACAAATCAATGCAAGCTGTATATACCTGACAACAAAGCTCATAAGCCAAGTGGCTCCACTACTTTCCTTGAGCACAAATCCCTGCATGCCAATGTTGGAATGCAAGCAAGGTAGGAGGAACATGCCTAGGTCAACCTCGTTAGGTCTTGGCCTGTCAACCTTTACCAGCCGACATTTGCCCACTGACATTTCCTTGCGGTCAGTGGCCTGTAGGCGTTTGCCCGCTGATGTTTCCCTGCCGATGTTTCCCTGTGAGCATCAGCCTGTGGGCACAAGCCCTTGGGCCTCCCTCTCCTCCTGTCCATGTATACACCTCCAGTCTTACCAACTTTGACTTAGATAATTGATATCCCTACTTAATCATGTTGGAAAAATCTCAAATGGCAAATGAGGGCTGATTTGGGCATATCAGGTCCTGTCAGGTCGTCAGGTTTGAGGGGGCTGATAACCCAGAAAATCTGTTATAAGGGCTGATCCATCTGACATGCCTTATCAGCCTGATACAACCTGATCAGAGGACCCAGGAAAAGTAAGAAAAGTGAAAAAAAAAAAAGGAAAAGAAGGGGTTCCATCGTATTGACTTGTCCCAGCTACATTAGTTTGTCCGTCAGCAGTGAAGCCACCAAGATCCTATGAATTAATGTCGACAGCAGGAATTGAACTCAAGAGGGGTTACTCAATATAAATGGCCCTAACCACTACACTAACGAAGACATGTTAAACTAGAAGTGTCAGTGCAATACATACCAGTGTGTTTTTTGCCTTATCAGGCCTGATAGGTAGCCTTCAGCCAGTATAAACTCATCCCATCCTCACTTGACTTGGCTGTCTCGCTCATATTTAGGCCAACATGTGTATTGGAAGCACGCTTTTAAGACAAGGTTTGCAGGAAGAGTTGAGCTCGAGGCCATCTGCGTGTCTTATTTGACCCCACAGCAAAGACCAAACGGCAGGCTGCTGGGGGCGTCTCCTTTTGGATATAGGCCTGCTGGCAAAGTCTGCTGTGTAAAAGGCCGCAGGTGTTTGCCTGTCGGACCAGCCGCCAAGGGGAATCCGTGCAGGTGCCTGCCCAGGCATATACAGCTACGGTATATTATCTGGACATATTCAGCTGGATGTGTTTGGCCTCAGATAAACATGTGCTGGTGTAATATTGAACACCTCTCCCTGTCCAGCTATACCAGCTGGTGTTACTCCGTGCCCTTTTGTCTGCGGCCAATGGCCCGGCGGCCCTACTCCACCATCACTCCACCATCACTCCACCATCAACATTTGTTCCCCATACTCCCATCCCTCTCTTGCCCTCACAACTCCCAGACTGTGGTCGACACTGGTCATGTCATTCAAATCCATTGCCCGCCATGCCTTTTTGAATGTCCGGTTGATTGAGGACTTCATCAACCAATGGTGGGGGCGTGCTGGGCGGTATCCACTGACTTTCGTCTTTCGCGACGAAGCTTGGCGCGATATCGCTCATCAAGTCCTGGCGAATGTCCCTCGTCGCTACTCCCATCGACTTCACTATCTCGAACTGTACATCGTTGAGAACCTGCTCCCTCACCTAGGGCTAAGCTCGTTGTCCTTCCCATTCTTGGAGAGCGTATCGCTCAATTTGTCGGTAGCACAAGCCAACGCTCAAACCGTCAGCATCTTTGAAAATGCTCCCCTACTTCACGAATGGCATCTGGCTACGTTCAGCAGCATTCGCCTTATCCTTCCGTGGCTACAGTTGACGAAATATTATCGCCAACCAATGCAGGACTTGGAAATTTTCGAACGGGCCCCAAACCTTACCGACGTAGTGTGAGATTTCGAGCCCCTGTACGAGTTTCTTTTCCCAAAAATAATTCATACCCGTTTGACTTCACTGACTGTGAAGAGAGGAGTCCCTGCAATTCTCACAAATCTTACTCTTCCGGCTCTACAATATCTGGATATTTCCTCGAACAATGGCTATGCCGGACTGGTGACATTCTCTCGCGGTTGGCGCAGGCGGGTATGGATATTTACCTTGGGACCAAAGACAAGAATTATGCTCTAGTCTCTTGGTACGTTCCCCGGCCCGGTAGCACATTAAGCACGTTCACATGTTGCTCCCAGGCAGATGCAAAACTCTGGCGGCGGAGACGAGAGTGCGAGTTGAGGCAATGCGACCGTCAACAACGGCGTACTTACGCATGGACATCACACAGTCGTTCCACGTCTCGGCGCTGGACAATGAAAGCTCGCCCAGGCCCCAATTTTACCATTTCACCTCACCGCAATGCGCGCTGCGTTGGAACGGGACGGTTTGCCATCATGGTAACTCTGTCATTTTCATTTTCGTCGCATTACTATACTGATTACCTGGACTCTGTGTTCTTGCCTTTTCCGTTTTCTCGTCTATCCGTCCATGCCACTACTATATAGTGTAAACTCATTGTATCCGAGTCATCGCATATATGCAGTTGTCTAGTCTCTTGGCAGACGCTGTAAAATCAGTGCTAGTCATTCGTGCCTCCTTCGATTTACAGCAGGAAAATTGTCTGTAACTGGCGTCAACGAAATTTTGACGGTGGTCAAGGAAAGATTGGCGTTTCTCTCGCTGCGCGAACTGGAAGTATCTAGTCGCTTCCTCAAGTGCGGAATGGTGGCTTGAGATATCCGGATTCCGGAGACGCTGGGACGCGTGAGGGAAGAGGAAGGAGGAGGCGGCGAGAGGCGGCGACAGTCCAGTTCCTTTCGATGCGTCGTTCCTTGTGCATTCGCGCGTACACCACCCATTATCATTATTCTTTGCCAATCAATTACTGTAGCCCTACCGCCGTGACTACTGGTTCTTCTTCTCCGCCGCGTCAAAGCCCTTGGGTATCTCCGAGTTGTTCCCCTAGATGCTCGCGAGGGCCTGGATGCCGAACATGACGATAGGGGAGGACGAAGAGAGAGACGAGGAGGCCGGAGATAAAAACTGTAGATAATGCTCGCCATCCCTAACTTTGGCAGCGCTGAATGTACCTACATCGACCCGCAGAAGATGTGTACCACAATTTGCCATAGAGAAATTGGGGTTTCAACCAAATATCAAATTAGCCAGCACAGTCTATGGAGCAATGGCCCGCAATTCGCTATTTCGTAAGCGCCGGCCGACGACACCAGACACGGTCATTTGTATGGCTCAACTCGCATCCCTGTTTCCGTCGCCAGAATTCTGAATCCTCCTGGGAGCAACCATGAGAACATGCTGACTGCATTGCCGCGTCAAGGAACGTACCCATGGACCGGAGCATAATTCTTGTCTTGGGTCCCAAGGTAAATATCCATACCCGCACGCGCCAACCGCGAGAGGTGTTCATTAATGGTATCCACTGGGTCATCATCGCGATAGCCTGGAGGATGATATTCCGCGTCGAAGAAGGGACTGTCCTTCCAGTGGAGTCTGAACGAACGCAGGTGATAGGAATCCGAGGACCATGAATATAAAAATCGGACGAGCCGGTGATAATCTATTCCGGACCTAGGGTTTACGTGTTCCAGAGCGAATGTTCGGATGTTTGGCAGAGAGGACGGGGAGAGATCCAAGAAGGAGGCTATATTTTCTGTGGACGGGTAAATGAAATGGATGTTTTCGAGTGTCCGGGCAACAGGAGCCAGACATCGGGCCCAGTCAAAATTCTCGTCATCTCTCGGTACAACGAAGAGGGATATTAATGGCGGGGACGAGCGCATCAGAAATGTCTTCAATTCGTCATAGGTCTTCTCCCACTGCCAGGAGATGTCCAGATGTCGTAGAGCCGGAAGAGTAAGATATCTGAGGATTTCATAGGTCCCTTCCTTCACAGTGAGCGAAGTTAAACGGGCATGAATCAAAGGATTGTCAGCGCGATAGATATATCCCGAGCACGTTGCTTCTGTGAGGTTTGGGACCAGGGCAAAAAATAGTAAGTCCAGCACCACGCCATCATATTTTGTCAACTGCAACCAGGGCAGGGTATGGAGCATAGAGCGGTATGCTGCAAATTTAGAGTGCAGGTGAAATTCGTGAAGTAGGGGAGCATTTTCAAATATGCTGACGGCTTGAGGGACGGCTCGTTGTCCCCACAAATTGAGCGACACACTCTCCAACAAAGGGAAGTTCAAAGAGCCTAGTCCCAGCTGAGGGAGCAGCTTCTCAGCGATGCACAGTTCGAGATAATGAAGTCGATGGGAGTAGCGACGGAGGACGTTCCCGAGAACTTGATGTACGAGATCGACCTTCAGCCCTTCGTCGCGAAAGGCCAATGACAATGGACACTGCCCTGCGCGGGCCAACCACCCGTCAATGAAGCCCTCGATCAACCGGGCATTCGAAACGACCTGGTCGGGGATAATCATGGCCAGTGTGGACCACAGTCGGGGGGTCGTGAGGGCAATGTCCCTCCAAGTGCGGCAGACTCGGGTAAAGACCCTAGGCGCGATGTCTGGGGATTCGTCAATGGCTTCATCCGGGTCTAGATGGATAAACCATGGAAGACAATGGGTAAAGATTTCTGCTGTTATCTCGACCGGCAGCGTCAAGACTGGGAATGGAGTGGCATGGAGCTCGCGTTCCACAGCGGTTCGAGCTTCTTCGAGCTCGCGAAGCTCGCGTCGATGTTCCGCGATTTGTGTGTCGAGCTCCGCAAGACGTCTGCGAAGGAAGATCTTGGTCATGGCAATATGCCGTGTATGGGTAGGTGGTGGGGAAGAGGGCGTTTTCCTGGCCGAGGGGGCTTTGAGGCACGGCCCTCAGGCACCGAACTGGAAACAAAACGCGGCAGAAACGGTGGAACGCCTAAGGCACCAACGAATGCGATCCGGGGCTCGAACGATACAAGGAACGGTAGAGCCCCAAAGAGGAGAGGGCGAGAACGTTGAGAAGTCCCGTGTGATCAAAGCGCCCACATGAGCAAGCAAACAACCGCCAGGGTCCTAATTAGGAAGGATAATCTCCATATTTTTTCCGAACACCTATGTGCTAACATGAAAAGACATGGTTCAATCACTTTCGTCCGCCCGATCCCGTGGCACTCTTATTATGCACCCTCGCCTTCCTCTCCCGCTCCCTCCCCTGCCCCTTCTGCATCCCCTTCCCCTTATCCCTTGCTCCACCCCCTCCCCCACCCCCTCTCCCACCCCCATCTCCATCTCCCACCCCCACCAGTACTCCGAACTCGTCCGCCTCCGCATCCCGCCCTGCCCCGCCCCGCCCACCACCCTCCCCATCTTATTCCCGGCGCGCATCCGCATCCACGTCCCATCTTCAATTTCTTCTTCGCCCGGCGCTCCAACCGCCCCGCATTCACCTTATTCGCCGCATTGCGCGCTTCCGCGTCCAGGTGCGCGAGACGCGTGGGGTCGCCCCACTTGGGGCGTCGCGGGGAAGGTCGACGTGGATGCTGTCGATGTCGTTGCTGCTGTTGCTGATTTGTCGGCGGCAGAGGTGGAGGTAGAGGTGGAGGGGCCGACGACGCGACAGCGCTGCACGCGCAGGGTCCGCTTCGCGAACCGCACCTTCTTCTTGCTTTTCGACAGTCTTTGCGAGCGCGAGGATTTCGTCTACGCATTCTCGGTCTTGCGTGCACCGCATCTATTAGATATATTAGATATCCTTCCATCCATGCATCTCTGGAGCGAGGGAGAGAGATGATATGTACTCACCACGAAGCAGACCCCTTGCCGAGCTGCGTCTCGCGGTCGCGGATGAGGCCACCGCCCGCCGCCGCCGTCTTGCGATGGCGACGCAGGCCCTCGCTCGCCCGCGACCACGCCTTCGGAAAACTCGCGCACGTCGCTCTCGGCGCTGCCGAAGTCGAGGTTGCGAGGAAGATGCTGAGCTCCCGCACCGGCGTGTGTTTCAACCTCGGCGTCAGGGAGGCGCGCGCAGGGTGCGGTTGGCGAGGCGCGCGATGCGGCGTACTGTCTTTGTCTTTGTCCTTCTCCGCGCTGGCGTCCTTCTCCGTGTCCGAGCAGCGGAACTGGGGTGAGCAAGGACGACGTACGCGGTGATGGGGTGGGGTGAAGCGGATGTGGAAGGGGCCGAAAGGTGAATAAAAGCACTACACTTAGGACAAAACTAGCGGACGAAGGAGGGAAGAGGACGCGACCGATAATTGCATTTTCTGCATTTCCGTTTTGCGGCGCGTCCTGGAGGTTCGTGAACGTTCATGTGTCTGGGCCGCCTGATCCCGAGCTTGAAGACAATGCACGATTCAACGTAGAACTAGGTCCTTTCTTCCAAGCAGCCCATGGTTATTCAGCAAGGACGAGGCGGCAAACCTTCAAACCGGTTCCTTTCGATGCGTCGTTCCTTGTGCGTTCGCGCGTACACCACCCATTATCATTATTATTCTTCGCCAATCAAGTACGGTACCCAACCTACACACGCCGTGACTACTGGTTCTTCTTCTCCGCCGCGTCAAAGCCCCTGGGTATCTCGTTCCGGAGCGGGCTCTGGATGCTCGCGAGGGCCTGGATGCCGAACATGACGATGGGGAGGAGGACGAAGAGGGAGACGAGGAGGCCGGAGATGATGCCCGGAGTGAGGAGCTGGTAGTGCGCGAGGATGCCGCCGGTGGTGCTGTTGGCGTTGGTGTTCAAGATGGTGTTGGCGAGGAGAGGGGCTTGGCGCCGTGCGAGCGCGGGCGCGGACGAGGCGGTGTAGATGACGAGGTGGTTCGGGAACATCGAGGCGAGGGTGGCGAGCTCGGTCGAGAGGAGGGTGTCTGTGGGCGCGTGCACGCGTCAGTTGTCGTGTACGTAGACGGAATGGGATGGAATGGAAGCACGTACCGTGTTCGAGCATGGCGTCCTTGCGCTCCTGCGCCAGTCCGGCGAGGGGCGGGAGGGCCAGCGATATGACGTGCTTCCGGGCACCGGAGTGCGAGTGCGATATGCCACCCTGCCCGGCAGTGAGGGCTACGTATGTGGAGTCGCAGCGCGTGGCTGCGGATGTGAGGAGCGCGGACAGGTCTAGTGGGGCGCCAAGGGTCGGGACATAGGGGAACTGGCGCGAGGATGGCGAGGAGGAGAGCGAGCGCACGAGGTGGGTGGTTGAGGGGAGGCCGCGCAGGTCTGACGCGTGCAGCTATTTCAAGGTCAGTTGAGCTTGGCATGTATGAGATGAGCAACGAGACACACTTCAGGCTGGTCAACGAGAACGATAGCATCGTGTCCGCAGATGTCGTTGCTCGACAGAATAGTGTCCAAGAGAGAGAATGAGTCCGAGACTTTGGAGGGAAGAGCGTCAAGAACGCTCGAACTGTTCACAGTCAATTCTTCTTCAATTTCAACCAGATAAATCGGGGAGTATTACCTGTGAGACGACCAGGAGACTACTGGAGAGGTGCCCGAGAACGCAAGAGTCAAGGGCAGCAGCCCTGCGACGGTGAGGAATCGTACGGACATGATGGCTGGAGGAAAGGAAGGCTTTGGCTTGTGATGCAAACAACTGCTTTCTGCCTTAGATTTTTCAGTGCGCTGCAAAATGAGCCTCTCTGCGCTGCTGCTCAAGAGTGGGCCGAAGAAGATAGACGCAGAACTCGATGCTTTGTTCAAATCCAATGTAAACCGCATTTTTATTTGACGATTTTTATTCCTCATTCCTATAATCATTTAGCCAGCACCTCCTCGGGATGCACCAGCGTCCCAGGCACCTCCGACGAAGAAGAGAAAGATAGAGGCTACTATCCCAGACCCTCCGGAGAAAAAGAAGAAGAAACGGGGCGAGTCTGACGTGCCGAAAGCTGCTAAACCAGCTGCGATCTCCAAACCCGCGAAAAAATCCAAACGCGCCGAGCCAGTGGTTGAAATGGAAGATAGCGGCGCGAGCGACGACGATGAAGACAACTCTGACTTGGAGAACGCATATCTCGGAAAGCAGAAACGCACTGCTCCTGCGCCGGTCTCCGAAGACGAAGATGAAGAAGTTGAAGCCGATGGATCCGGCGGCGACGACGACTCGGGCGACGCAGAATCAGACGCAGACGCGCCCCCACCAGTACACGAGTCCCTCACCAAACGCGTGCGGACCAAACCCGCCAAAAAGACGAAGACGGTGCCAGAGAACGAAACGCCCGAGCAGCGCAACGCGCGCACGCTTTTTATTGGCGAGTTACCGGTCGAGGTTGCGCAGAAAAAGGTATGTACATTCCCTTTATTCTATGCGCCATGTTCGTTCATTCATCTTTCCTGGTAGCCATTAAAAAAAGCACTCTCTCGCCACCTCCTCTCCTTCGCTCCGTCCTCCTCCAAAGTCAAGATCGAGTCCATCCGCTTCCGCTCCGTCGCCTTCCGCGACCCCACCTCCTCCACCGCCCTTTCTTCCACCGTCCCCGCCCCGAACGCGAACGTAAACGCCAATTCCGTCCCCATCCCCGCCGGCCCCAACCACGCTAAGGTACGCGCCTCGACGTGGCGGCAATCCGGTGCCGGCGCGGATGATAAAGAGAAAGAGAAGAGCCAGGCGGAGGCGGACGGCGACTCGAAGAAAGAGTACCTGACGCCCGCGCAGAAGAAGAAGATCCTCTTTATCCAGGGCGCGTTCCACCCCAAGGCGAGCAGCGTCACCGCGTACGTCGTCCTCGCGCACCCCACTTCCGTGAACGAGGACACCGACGCGGACACGGAGAAGGACAAAGACAGCAGCCCGTACGCCGCCGCGCAACACATCGCGCGCCTCGCCAACGCGTCCGCGTTCATGGAGCGCACCCTGCGCGTCGACGTCTGCGCGCGCCTCCCCGACGCGGACGCAGAAACAGACGCCGGTGCGGGGCCCGGGGACCCGAAGCTCAGCATCTTCCTCGGCAACCTCGACTTTGGCAGCGCCGAGAGCGACGTGCGCGAGTTTTTCGAGGGCGTCGTGGCGGGCGAGCGCGGGCCTGCGTCATCGTCATCGGAAGACGGCGCCAGCGGGCGGTGGGTGCAGAGCGTGCGCCTCATCCGGGACCGCGAGACGCAGCTCGGCAAGGGGTTTGGGTACGTCTGCTTCGTGGTAAGTGACATCTCTCCCTTTCCTTCTCGGATGGATATCTAATAAGTATACGTACGCAGGACCGAGAATGCGTCGACGAAATCCTCGCGCTCGCAAAGACCGACGAGGGCAAGAAGAAGCTGCGGTTCGCGAAGCGGACCCTGCGCGTGCAGCGCTGTCGTGTTGTCGGCACCTCCACCTCCACCTCTACCGCCGCTGGTAAATCAGCAGCAACGACATCGACAGCATCCAAGTCGACCTTCCCCGCGACGCCCCCCAAACGGGGCGACCCCACGCTCGGCGCGCGCCTCGCGCACCTGGACAAGGACGCGCGCAAGGCGGCGAAGAAGGCGGATGCGGGGCGGTTGGAGCGGAGGGCGGAGAAGAAGAAGATGGGGACGCGGATGCGGGTTGGGGCGGGGGGCGCGGGGGATAAGATTAGGAAGGTGGTGGGTGGGGCGGGGCAGGGCGGGATGCGGAAGCGGACGAGTACGGGTGGTGCGGGGCGGAGTGCTGGTGGGGGAGGGGGTGGGGGTGGAGCAAGGGATAAAGGGAAAGGGATGCAGAAGGGGCAGGGGAGGGAGCGGGAGAGGAAGGCGAGGGTGCATAATAAGAGTGCGGGTGGACGAAAGTGATTGAACCATGTCTTTTCATGTTAGCACATAGGCGTTCGAAAATATGGAGATTATCCTTCCTAATTGGGACCCTGGCGGTTGTTTGCTTGCTCATGTGGGCGCTTTGATCACGTCTCCTCTTTGAGGCCCTCCCATTCGTTGTGAGTGTCGCTCGCCCTCCGGATCGCTTTCGATCTCATTCGTTGATGACCTAGGCGTTCCACGGTTTCTGCGTTCTGTTTCCATCCGAGTCCAGTTCGATCATCCCCCCCGGCCTTTCCCGCGGCGGCGCTGCCTCCAAAGCCCCCATAACGCGCACATTGCCATGACCACGATCGCCCTCCGCAGACGTCTCGTGGAGCTCGACACACAAATCGCGGAACATCGACGCGAGCTTCGCGAGCTCGAAGAAGCTCGAACCGCTGTGGAACGCGAGCTCCATGCCATTCCATTCCCAGTCTTGAAGCTGCCCGCCGAGATAACAGCAGAAATCTTTACCCATTGCCTTCCATGGTTTATTCATCTAGACCCGGATGAAGCCATTGACGAATCCCCAGACATCGCGCCTAGGGTCTTTACCCGAGTCTGCCGCACTTGGAGGGACATTGCCCTCACGACTCCCAGACTGTGGTCCACACTGGCCATGATATTCGAGTCCATTCCGCCCCAGGCCATCTCAAATCCGCGTTCAGTCGAGGGTTTCATTGACCGGTGGTTGGCCCGCGCAGGGCAGTGTCCATTGTCATTGGTCTTTCGCGACGAAGGGCTGGAGGTCGATCTCGTACATCAAGTTCTCGGGAACGTCCTCCGTCGCTACTCCCATCGACTTCATTATCTCGAACTGTACATCGCTGAGGGCCCGCTCCTTCAGCTAGGGCTGGGCTCTTTGACCTTCCCGTTGTTGGAGAGCGTGTCGCTCGATCTGTGGGTAAAAGAAGCCGACACTCAAACCGTCAGCATATTTGAAAATGCTCCCCTACTTCACGAATTTCACCTGTACTCCGAATTCCCAGTATCCAGCTCTACGCGCTTTGCCCTGCCCTGGTTGCAGTTGACAAAATATGATGGCGTGGTGAAGGACTTACAATTTTTTGCCCTGGTCCCAAACCTCACAGAAGCAACGTGCTCGGGATATATCTATCGCGTTGGCAGTCTTTTGACTCATGCCCGTTTAACTTCGCTCACTGTCAAGGAAGGGACCTATGAAATTCTCAGATCTCTTACTCTTCCGGCTCTACAACATCTGAACATCTCCTGGGAGGAGGCCTGTGACGAATTGGACACATTTCTCGACCGCTCGTCGCCGCCATTAATATCTCTCTTCGTTATACCGATAGAGGACGAGGATTTCGACTGGGCCCAATGTCTGGCTCCTGTTGCCCGGACACTCGAAAACCTCCATTTCATTTCCCCGTCCCCAGAAAATACAGCCTTCTTCTTGGATCTCTCCCCGCCCTCTCTGCCAAACATCCGAACACTCGCTCTGGAACGCGTAAACCCTAGGTCCGGAATAGATTACCACCGGCTCGTCCGATTTTTATATTCATGGTCCTCGGATTCCTATCACCTGCGTTCGTTCAGACTCCACTGGAAGGACAGTCCCTTCTTCGACGCGGAATATCATCCTTCAGGCTATCGCGATGATGGTCCAGTGGATACCATTGGCGAACACCTCTCGCGGTTGGCGCGTGCGGGTATGGATATTTACCTTGGGACCGAGGTTAAGAATTATGCTCCGGTCCATGGGTACGTTCCTTAACGCGGCAGTACAGTAACCATCTTCTCATGTTCCTTCCAGGCAGATTCAGAATTCTGGCGGCGGAGACGTTGAGCCATACAAATGACCGTGTCTGGTGTCGTCGGCCGGCGACTACGAATTATCTAATTGCGGACAATTTCTCTGGAGCCGGTGCGCGCTAATTTTATACTTGGTGGAAACCCCAATTTCTCTATGGCGAATTGTGTCTACCAGTCGACGTAGGTAGATTCAGCGCTGCCAAAGTTAGGGATGGCGAAGTACATAATCTACGGTTCTATCAGTCCTTCCAATTTTCCTTGTACAAGCTTCTGACCTAGCAGGATCGCAAGTGAGGGGATGACCAGCTCCAGAGTGCGACTGGAAACGGGAAAAATATAGATTCGAAATACATCTTCAGCACACGACAATTCCCAATTGCCAACGCAGTAAGAAATGAGCGTTACAGTTTATCAGATTCGAACAACATCATTTAGTTCTGCTCTTTATCAGTCCCTTCGTTTCTCCGTCCACAAAGTTATTGGATGGGTGGTCGAAATGAGAGAGGCTCCGGCTGCAGAACGCGGCCTTGTAGCAGGGAAAAACGGATTTGGAATTATTCTGAGTACACGAGTACCACTGCCAGTACATTACGTATCTCGTAAACCTAATTCTTGAAAATGCCCGTTGCTTTGAAATGTGCGTGATATAACGCTGCTCGATACCCCACTCGCTCTTGGTCCTCCTTCCCTCTGTTCTACCTCTCGTGCTGCCCTATTCCCGACCGGCCGGCGCGACACCGGACGCAGGGTTACGTGTCCCGTCCATATCTCAACGCACATCCTCCTCTGCGCCGCCAGAATTTCGCATTTGGCTAAGCAATATGAGAACAGTGTTATGCCCGCAGCGTGAGGGAACTTACCGATGGACTGGAGCATAATTCTTGTTTTTGGTCCCTAGATGAATGTCCATGCCCACCTGCGCCAACCTGGAGAGATGACCAGTGATTGTGTCCAGCGGTTTTTGGTCAGGGCCATAACATTTTTGATCCCAGAAGGGACTGTACTGCCAGAGGAGTCGGAACGAGCGCAGGTGGGCGGAATCCGAGGAGCACAAATATAAAAATCGGACAAGTTTTTCGTAATCTAATACGTCCTCGGGGTCTATCTCGTCCAGACTGAGCGCTCGAATGTGTGGCAGAGAGGACGGGGAGAGAATGTCAAAGAGGGTGGATATAACTTCTGGTGACGGGTAACCAAAATGGATGTTTTCGAGTGTTCGGGCAACAGGAGCCAGACATCGGGCCCAGTTGAAATCCTCGTCTGCCGCTAGAGCGGCCAGGGATACTAATGGCGGCGAGGACCGCATTAGAAATGTCTCCAGGTTGTCACAGCGATAATCCGAGGAGATGTCTAGATGTTGCAGAGCCGGAAGAGTAAGATATGTGAAGATCTGGGAGACTCCCTCCGTCACAGTCAATGAAGTCAAACGGGTATGAATTATTTCGTGGAAAAGAAACTCGTGCAGGGGCTGGAAATCGCACACTACTTCGGTTAGGTTTGAGGCCCGTTCGAAAATTTCCAAGTCCCGCATTGGTTGGTTATAAAATTTCGTCAACTGCAGCCGCGGAAGGACAAGGCGGATGCTGCTCCCGAACCAATTAGATACCCTTCGTGAAGTAGCAGAAATTTTTCAAATATGCTGACGGCTTGAGCGTTGGCTTGTGCTACCAACAAATCGGCTATCGACAAATTGAGCGACACTCTCTCCAAGAATGGGAAGGACAACGAGCTTAGCCCTAGGTGAGGGAGCAGGTTCTCAACGATGTACATTTCGAGATAGTGAAGTCGATGGGAGTAATGACGGAGGACGTTCCCGAGTACTTGATGTATGATGACCTCCAGACCTTCATCGCGACAGACGAAGGTCAGTAGACACTCCCCTGCACGCCCCAGCCATCAGTTGATGAAGTCCTCAATCAACCAGGAATTCGAAAGGACATGGCAGGGAATAGACTCGAATGTGATGGCGAGTGTCGACCACAGCGTAGGGGTTGTAGCGGCAATGCTTCTCCAAGTGCGGCAGACTTGCGTAAGGAGGATCGGCGCGATGTCTCGGTATTTACCAATGACCCCTCCCCAGCCTAGATTGGTGAACGGTGGAAGGCAATGCTTAAAGATTTCTGCTGTAATCTCGGCAGGCAGCGCCGAGGCTGGAAATGGAATAGCATAGAGTTCGCGTTCTACAGCACTTCGAGCTTCTTCAAGCTCGTGAAGCACGCGTCGATGTTCCGCGATCTGCGCGTCGAGCTCAGCCAGACGCTTGCGGAGGGCGATGAAGGCCATGGAAAGGTAGGTAAGAGATGAGCCAGTGCTGTCACAGCGTGAAGGACATATTTTGGGAGGGAAAGGAAAGGCGTGGTGGTCACGGTGTGCGGTGGCTGTTTTAGTGGGGAGGGTCTCCACAAAGCGTCAAAGGCTGCTGGGAAACTCGGAAACTGGAGTCTCGTCCTTGGACCTGAGTCCTCTCGGATAAGAAGTGAATGAAAAAGGTGGCCTCTATCAGTAGAGAATGAGACCAAAAGCGACAGATACAGAATGAGGGTTCAAGTCAAGAATCCCAACACAACGCAAACAAACAACCGTCAGGAGCCCGATTAGGAAGGATAGAAAATTCCCCCAAAAATAAACGAGGCGTTTTCCTCTTCCTAATCACGCTTATTGGGTGACTTCGTGAAAATAACTCGATACTTACTCAAAATCCCAAACCACTCCAATTCCAAAAAAACTCCAAGGCATCCACAGCGGAAAAACGGGAATTAGCCAGCGCGATCCATTGCAAAGATATACCAGATTAAGATAAACACAGCGCGAAAAAGCATATTGCACGAAAGTAAAAGTGAAGACTGTGAAAAGTGAATCACTATCATACGCAACGAACGGCCAGTCAATCATCCCGCCAAGACAATCGGGTCGGGGACTTGAATGAACAGAAGCGGCGCGCCCCACTCACATCGCTAATAGCAACAAGCCTCGATCCACCGCGTCAGCATCACTCAAGGCCCCCGCACTCAAGTAGTGTTGCTGCCGCCGCCAGCGTCTCCGCCGCCCCTGGGCGCACCACCGCGCGTGAGGCCCGCAGCGGCGAACCCACGCGCAGCGAACCCGCCACCCCCACGCGGGCCGCCGCGTCCTCGACCTGGCCCGCCCCCGCCGCGGTGCGGAGGCTCCCCGCGCGACTCGCGGTCCGTCGCTTGCTTCACCTCGGGGACCGTGTCTTTGATTTTCTATAATCAATCGCCTCTGGTCAGAACACACAAATTCATTTCAAAGAAAAGGGCAGATGGACTCACGGGGAGGTGCTTCTCCAGCCCCGCGCGCATGGCCTCCTCGTCCCCGAACTCGATGTAGCCGATGCGTTGCGGACGGCCGGCAAAGGGCTGGGGGAGCGTAATTTTCGTGATCTGAAGAAATGGATGAGACACCGAGGGAACGAAGGAGAAGGAGGACGGAAGGGAAGAAAAGAAAAACACGCACGCCGCCCCTCGCGTCTCCAAAGAACTCTTTTATATCTGCATCCTGCACGGTTATCGACGGCGACATCTTCATGAAGATGGTCCACGGGTTCCTCGGCGCCCGCCCGCCCTTCGGGGTCCGCACACCGTCCGTCACAGGCGATTTGATCTCATCCCCATCCCCAAGCGGCTTGGCCCCTGCATCAGGCGTCGATGTCGACCCCTCGCCGCCCACCGCAGAGTCCGCCTTCTCCGCCCGCTCCTTCTCGAGCTTCTCCGCGCGTTCCTTGTCCTTGCGCTCCTTCTTCTCTTTTTTCTTCTGCCGCTCCTTCTCCGCCTTGTCGGGGTTGAGGCCGTTGGGCTTGGCGCCGACGTTGACGTTGTTGGTGGACGCGGGCGTGGAGGGCGACGAGCTGTCTTTCGAGGTGTCGGCAGCGAGGTGCGGGGGCACGGAGCGGTCGGGGATGGGCGTGGAGGATTTGGAGGCGGGGAGGGCGGAGGTCTGCGAGTTTGGCGTCGGCGCGACGGTCGCCGTGCGGCGGTATGCGTAGTTGAATCCTGCGGCGTTTCTTAATTTACAAATAACAACACAGTAACAACAAGACGTACCCTGACTCTTGAGCTCAGCACTAATCCGCCCCTCCTTCACGTCCAAGATGAGTGAGCCGTACGCGGCGTCGCACAAATTCCAGTTCCAGCAGTTCTTCCACGCAGGGTCCTCCCCAGTTGCACCGGTCGGGAGCCGCTCCACGACGCTCAGTGCCTTGTCCAGCAGCACCCGCTGGTGCTCGTCGATAACCGCATCCACCTGGGACTTGACGCTCTCCCACACCTTGTCGAAGCCCTCTTTGCCCGCGGCCAGTTTCTGGCGAAACCCGTCAAAGTCGCCCTGCACGCTGAACTCGTTGTACGACGTGGCGTAGCGGAAGTGCAGCCCGGCGGACACGGTCAGGTCCGCCTTGGCGACGAGCGCGAGCTGCGCCATGATGCCCTCGCGACCGGGGCTCGCGTGCGTGACGAGCAGGCGCGTCTCCGTCGGGTCGAACACGCGTTGCGCCGTGTCGACGAGCTCGCCGATCTGGAGCGCGGTCGTCCACATGGTGCCCTGGCCACCGGCGATTGTGGCGTTGCCGTCCCCGTTGTCGAACATCTTGTGTGGCACGAGCGCGCCGCCGAGCCCGAGTAGACGCAGCTTCACGCCGCCGAGGTCGAGGCAGCGAGTCGTGGCCTCGTCCAAGATGTGCAGGTTCTCGATCGCGTATGAGCCCGAGCGGAATTTCTCGATGACCAGGACGTCCTCGCACGCACCCCAGACGGTGTACACGGGGACCTTGAGCTTGAGCGTGCCGGAGAGAAGCAGGGGGAACTCTGAAAGGAGGGAAATATTGACAGTTGAACGGATGACTGCAGGGGGTTGTCTGGCGAGAGCAAATGGGTGCGCTGGGAAGAAGAAATCAAGGGCGAATACATGGTGAGATGGCGAAGGGTCCTGTCGTTTATTCTTTCGAGGGAATTAGCTTCAAAAAATCCAAAGTCGCCAGTGTGGATGATAGCGTGCGCGTTGGCCTCTCTTGCCAGGTCATTGAGGGCGGAGAGACGGCCACGGATATCAGCTATACACAGAACGCGGCCATGGGAGGTATCTAGTACTTTTGTCTGGGTATTAACGCGGGGCAGGGGAGACACTCCGGGGCGTGCGGCGTCTTGCATGGTGGCGGAAGGAAAAAGTGCCTGCTTAGCAAAGGCTTCCATTTTCAACTTGTACAAATACTCAATGAAACTTCCATTCAACAGGTTGAATTCAAGGTAGACCCTGAGGAAATCACCTTACGACTGCTGCGTGCTCAAAAGTTTTTATTTACTGCGCGTGAGATTGGATTATGGAATTTTCAATTTAATTGACGGATTTCGGACCGAAGTTGAGAGTTATTTCTCTCAACTTCGAAGATTAGCGCCTCACATTGACAGCAGCTGTGGAAGAGGCCTCATGGTACAAGCATGACTCTGTGGCACCGTCGATGAGTCTCCTGATAAGCCGTTCATAAGACGGACGTAGAATGGTCTGCGAAGCGCGGCGCCGCATTACCATCTTGAATTCCACCGCCAATGGAATACAGATCCAAGAAACTCGAAAGTCAATATGACGCGACACGACGTCGACAGCACAGGCTGCAGCGGGAATACTGAGGCCGGTGGAGATTAAACAGGTCGTAAGGCTTTGAACGTTGGACTTGAATGGACCTCAGTGGGAGTGGCCCAGACCCAAGAATGAAGCTGCCGGGCGCCTGTCGTTACTAACAGCCAAAACGAAAATCCCCGTGGGATGAGGGAAAGATATCCACAGGACGTACAGCTGAGAACCGTGGAGGTTTGACTCTATCGTCTTGAGACTCGGGTTG